>CM034357.1:36577829-36692710 GCA_019925275.1 Mytilus edulis
ATACAGGACATGTATAGTGTGTTTTTAATTTTTTTCTGTGGGTTAAAAGGTACTTAACATGATAAATAATTAACTCGTATTTTCTTTTCATTCTACCCATATAGATTATAAAGAAATTCTGCATGTGTTTATCAGATGAAATAGTTAGCTTTAATTTAGTGTCAATCAAATAATCTATTATACTTTTTTTCCTTATCATTGAATATAACAAAACTGTTATTGTCTAGTTGTCATCAGATAGAACGAACTATCCTTTGATAATTCTGTTTTAACACGATAAGACATAATCATGCAGACATGACATTATATAATAGTGCACCGTTCATCGATATTGAAGTATTATTGTCCACATGAAGCGGAAAATTGTTCGTAATGACCGAACATTTACATTGCAAATTTATGTGGAATCAATTTATATGCTGTGATAACTGAAAATTTGTCATTTTGAAGTTGATTATAAAATTATAAAATAAGATAGTTTTATTTTTGAAAGGCAATGAACTTTTATTTTGATAAGATAAGATGCAGCTCAAATAGATGCAGCTCAAATAAAACTAACTGAGCCGCTGGGATAATTGATTTCGATTGCAGTAAAGCGATAAGAACGAGCAATGAAAGTCACGACTTTTCTTTGTAGTTTAAATGAGATGTGATTTGATTGCATGTGAAACAATTCTCTACCCCCCAAAAAAAAACAACAGATGATGCAGATGTTAGGAATATTTAGTCGCTCTACGTCCTTCAACAAAAGGTAAAACGTACCGCATAGATACTTGCATCACTCATACAAACAACATACATTAACGTAGCAAATTTACTTATGAGATATCTGAATCTAATATAACCTTCTAGCTCCTCTATCATTATATCAACAGACGTATATTCTAAATCTACTGATAATAACCAATGCATGTCCTCTAAAAGTTGTCATCCAGTTCATTGTATTAAGAATATACCGTACTGTCTGGTGCGCAGAGTCAAGCGAATATGTTCTTACACAGAAACAACTAAAAACGACTGAGTCAACTCAAAACCCGCTTGAAGAAAAGAGACTACAAACATATAACTATTAAAAAATGTTTTCAGAAAGCAGACACTTTTCCAAGGAGTGAACAGTTTAAATACAGAGATAAAGAGAAAAAGAATAGGACTCCATGTGTTCTTAGTTACCACCAATATCGCAAAAACAGCTTCGGTGTCATTCGTGAGCATTTGAAAACAATTGAAAATAATTCTTAACTATGCAAGATTTTTTTCGAGCGCCGATGATAGCTTTTAGGAAACAAAATTTTCTGCGGAACCCGCTGGTACGAGCTAAATTGTCTGAAGTAAGTAGAACTTCTAGGGAATGTCGTACGAGTGAAGAAAAACGCTACAAATGCTACCTACAGTTGCTTATTCATTTAATTTTCACAGTAAGGCAACCAAAAATAACTATTTTGCAATATAACCAGCAAAAGTATGAATGGTTTATACATTCTAGAATGTTCGGTTTGTTGCCTTAAAATATGTTGGTTGTGTCAAAACAGCCTTTCCACAAACGCATCAAAACGGAAAGTCCTTAATCAAATGGCAAAATTAAAAGCTAAAACATATTCCTGACTTGGTACAGGCATTTTCTTATGTAGAAAAAGGTGGATTAAACCTGGTTTTATAGCTCACTAAACCTCTTACTTGTATGACAGTTGCATAAAGTTCCATTATATTGACAACGGTGTTAACAAAGCAAACAGACATATTAGGTTAAAATGTCAAAAGAAGACACTTCTTCCAGTTAATAAGAAA
The DNA here is from genome assembly GCA_019925275.1 of Mytilus edulis. Classification (NCBI taxonomy): domain Eukaryota; kingdom Metazoa; phylum Mollusca; class Bivalvia; order Mytilida; family Mytilidae; genus Mytilus; species Mytilus edulis. The sequence goes on from CM034357.1 coordinate 36,579,615, forward strand.
TTCAGACAGCGGGTCACAAAATTGATTACTTTAACCACATGTTAATCCTAGTGATTGAACAGAACCTTCACTGGAGTGATACCCAGCAACAGGTTCGTGAAACTTTTGGATAAAGGAACTAAAGAAACATTATCCAAACTTCAAAGAACTTTCATATACGTAATCTTTTGTATACCAATATGATTTGTTTTGCATAATAACTACATATTTGCAGTATTTAAACCGTGCTTGAAATGCAACTTTGTTTTTTATCATTCTTCATTTTTCTCTGTAGTGTTTTGTATACTGTTTTCATTCTTATTTGTGAACTTAGGATTCTTGATTATACCTCTGTTATCTTTTATTTCTTTTTTTAAATGTATTTTCCGAAGCATATAAGACTTGATGTCACAATGACATCTGTAAATCATCATGATGATACAAAAGCAAATATAACATACATTATATTTTCAATGTTATCAATGTATACTTTCGGTGAATCATACATCCTTTTTCTATCTACAGTATTCTATTTTTAACTTTGTCAGCTATTTTTATTATTCTTTGAGCTTAATTTCTTGGCAAAGGTCTTTGTGAATTAGTCTTTGCGAGACTGCTGTTTCGCAGAAATCGATTAGACAAACATAAAGGAATTAAAAGACACTGGAAATATGAAAATTGATGATGTATGCTGAGAAGTAGGTGTTAACTCTGCAGCAGTTCCAGAAACAAATGCTGTTATATATTGGGCTGCTATTGTTAAATAATAGTTTAGTTGACATTTTATCTTTATGATGATTTAGCGGTTTCTATTTTTCTTCTTGTTACCATGGTAATGTTAGTCTTTTCTCTAATATAATCATATCTCCATAGTTCCATTTTGATCTTTTACTATAAGAAGATGGTTTCAAAGAAAACTAAATTACAGTAATGCAAAGCACCTGGCATCATCACACTGACACGTTCTTGACAAATAGTTGCTTTAACACGTTTTTTTAAGGTCAAGAACCAGCAAATATAAATTGACACTGTTTCTAGCCGAAAGTTAAATATTAAATAAGACAAAAAGGTAAGAATCCCGTCTTTTAAGATGGTATTATAAAAGCATATCTTCTAAAATAAACCAACAATTTTTAAGTGAATCAGTAATTGTTTCTTGTTTCTCGTTTTTTTATAATGAATACACCGTTGAATTTCCCGTTTGAACGGTTTTACACTATTCATTACGATGCCCTTCATAGCTTGTTTTTAGATGTGAGTCAAGGCTCCATGCTGAAGACCTTACTTTTGACCTATAAAGATTTATTTATACAAATTGTGACTTCGATTGAGAGTTGTTTTATTTACACTGCTACCACATCTTCTTATATCCAGTTACAATATAAAAAAAAACAGAAAAGGATTATTGAAAATAATACAGAAAAAACAATGGCCGATCCTGTCTTTCTCTTATAGTTGTCTAATGGAGTTAATTAAAGTTTAAAGTATTTGTATTCCTAAAGTTTTAAAAAGTGTACCCGATGAACATTATAACTGAACCTGAGGTGCTCATTGATAAATGTTATCACAGATTCATATCGAGTACAGTTTCTTTATTTTTACGTTTATAATACAGACACTTTTCGCAAAAAATGCAAATAAAGTAAAGGAAAGGCAATTATCCTAGAAAAAGTCGACTGTATATATCATGTTGATTATGTCTAGCTGATTGTTTCAGCTGTTTTAAGTTAGAATGCCAAGTAATACATATTTAAAATATAAAAGCAAATAAAAACCCGCAGAAATAAATAAAACAGTCATCCAAGAGCAACTACTATAAGGTTTAGCTTTTAGGTTCAATAGTATTTTTCATTTTTTATACTTTTTCTCCCTGTTTCATATATTTAAAAGAAAATGCTGAATAAAATTACAGAATGCAGGGTATAATATAAGAAGTTGATTGACGATATCGATTTGAAACAAGTAAAAGTGAAGATCTTTTCGGATGTATAAAATGTCTCTTCATTAGTTACCAAAATAATGCCAATAAACAAACATATGTAAAAAAAATATGCTCAGTCCGTCTGTTCACTCCGTCTGTCTTAATCATCCATTCCTTACATACTTCCACTTTCACTCATCTCTTTTTTCCATTCCGTCACTCTCTCGCAACAATCTCTCTCTTACTGTCGGATTTTCCATACATCTTACTCATTTAACCTCTCTTACTCACCCCCCTCACACGCGGTCTCACCTTTTCTTTCACTGTGTCGTTCTCTCTCATTGTCTCGCCCTCTCTCCCTGTCTTTCGCTCTTTCACCCTCTTTCCCCCTCCCACCCTCACCTCTCTCTCATACCCTCATCTTTCTCATACCCTCATCTCTCTCTCTCACCCTGTCTTCCACCTTGTCTCTCACCCTTTTTATCTGTTTCATTCACTCCCACTCCCATACTCCCATACTCGTCACACTCTCTAACAGTCTCTCTCACATAGATTATAAAGAAATTCTGCATGTGTTTATCAGATGAAATAGTTAGCTTTAATTAAGTGTCAATCATATAATCTATTATACTTTTTTTCCTTATCATTGAATATAACAAAACTGTTATTGTCTAGTTGTCATCAGATATAACGAACTATCCTTTGATCATTCTGTTTTAACGCGATAAGACATAATCATGCAGACATGACATTATATAATAGTGCACCGTTCATCGATATTGAAGTAATATTGTCCACATGAAGCGGAAAATTTTCGTAATGACGGAACATTTACATTGCAAATTTATGTGGAATCAATTTATATGCTGTGATAACTGAAAATTTGTCATTGTGAAGTTGATTATAAAATTATAAAATAAGATAGTTTTATTTATTAAAGGCAATGAACTTTTATTTTTATAAGATAAGATGCAGCTCAAATAAAACTAACTGAGCCGCTGTAATAATTGATTTCGATTGCAGTAAAACGATAAGAACGAGCAATGAAAGTCACGACTTTTCTTTGTAGTTTAAATGAGATGTGATTTGATTGCAAATGAAACAATTCTCTACCCCCCCCCCCCCCCCCCCCAAAAAAAAAAAAAACAACAAATGACGCAGATGTTAGAAATAATTAGTCACTCTACGTCCTTCAACAATAGGTAAAACGTACCGCATAGATACTTGCATCACTCATACAAACAACATACATTAAAGTAGCAAATTTATCTGAATCTAATATAACCTTCTAGCTCCTCTATCATTATATCAACAGACGTATATTCTAAATCTACTGATAATAACCAATGCATCTCCTCTAAAAGTTGTCATCCTGTTCATTGTATTTAGAATATACCGTACTGTCTGGTGCTCAGAGTCAAGCTAATTTGTTCTTACACAGAAACAACTAAAAACGACCGAGTCAACTCAAAACCCGCTTGAAGAAAAAAGACTACAAACATAAAACTATAAAACATGTTTTCAGAAAGCTGACACTATTCCAAGGAGTGAACAGTTAAAATACAGAGATAAAGGGAAAAAGAAAAGGACTCCATGTGTTCTGAGTTACCACCAATATCGCAAAAACAGCTTCGGTGTCATTCGTGAGCATTTGAAAACAATTGAAACCCGCTGGTACGAGCTGAATTGTCTGAAGTAAGGAGAACTTCTAGGGAATGTCGTACGAGTGAAGAAAAACGCTACAAATGCTACCTATAGATGCTTATTCATCCAATTTTCACAGTAAGGCAACCAAAAATTACTTTATGATATTTTGCAATATAATCAGCAAAAGTATGAATGGTTTATACATTCTAGAATGATCGGTTTGTTGCCTTAAAATATGTTGGTTGTGTCAAAACAGCCTTTCCACACACGCATCAAAACGGAAAGTCCTTAATCAAATGGCAAAATTGATAGCTCAAACATATTCCTGACTTGGTACAGGCATTTTCTTATGTAGAAAAAGGTGGATTAAACCTGGTTTTATAGCTCACTAAACCTCTTACTTGTATGACAGTTGCATAAAGTGTCATTATATTGACAACGGTGTTAACAAAGCAAACAGACATAATAGGTTAAAATGTCAAAAGAAGACACTTCTTCCAGTTAATAAGAAATTCAGACCGTCGGGTCACAAAATTGATGACTTTAACCACATGTTAATCCTATTGATTGAACAGAACCTTCACTGGAGTGATACCCAGCAACAGGTTCGTGAAACTTTTGGATAAAGGAACTAAAGAAACATTATCCAAACTTCAAAGAACTTTCGAATACGTAATCCTTTGTATATCAGTATGATTTGTTTTGCATAATAACTACATATTTGCAGTAGTTAAGGTGGTACATAACACTACAGGGAGATAACTCTGTAATATCAGCTAAACGTTTTAATAACGTTGCATTGTGAAGGCAATGTAAAGCTTCTCAATGATCAAAATTAGTGTTTGTCAAACTGCTATATAACCAGTGTAATTTTTCTGATAAAACGCTTGGTTCAAATTTTTTGAATTTTTTATATTTTTGTAAAAGGGTCAAAGTTAATACTTTGTCAAAATTTTAGGAAAATTAAACGAGCCAATTAATTTTAGGGAAAGTGTTGGGTACCACCTTAAACCGTGCTTGAAATGCAACTTTGTTTTTTATAATTCTTCACTTTTCTCTGTAGTGTTTTGCATACTGTTTTCATTGTTATTAGTGAACTTAGGATTCTTGATTATACCTTTGTTATCTTTTATTTCTTTTTTTTCACCAAAGATGCAAATATAGTAAAGGAAAGGCAATTATCTTAGAAAAAGTCGACTGTATATATTATGTTGATTATGTCTAGCTGATTGTTTCAGCTGTTTTAAGTTAGAATGCCAAGTAATACATATAGATTTGTTTCTAAAAAAAATAGAAATCATGATATAAATACTTCATTATTTAACATCTCTTATAGGAATGCAATTTATTAAACGGTATTTCACGATCAACTTTAAATTGTATTTCATTTATTTGCAACATTGTCATTGTCGTGTTTGCAGGCACAAATCATGACATTGCTTTTTTTTTTGGAAAGTTTTCGAAAGTGTTGCCACAGAGATTATAGTGTAAGGATTTTTGTTTTCCATATAACAGCTTTGGACCTACGAAAAACATTTGCAATAAATAACACCGGGTCGATACAAGTTTTTGTAAGTTCCAGAGGTTTTCATCAGCTTAGTAGTCTGTACTATGGTTCTGATATGTTTTGTTTTCAATACTTCGTTTTAATTTATGAGAAACTAATAACGCATTGGAACAACTGTTATGCACAATATTGAAACAATAATGTCTCTTTAGTGATACTTGAGAAATTATATGAAAATCCAAACTTTAAGGCAAAGTGAAACTTTAATATTTTTCGATTATTCTGTTATGTCCGATTTTGGTCATAAACTCCTAACTTTTATAAATTTATACACTATAAACCCATACATAGCTTTCAAATATGTTAATTTATTCGTTTTGTGAGAAGGTTAATCCAGAAAATCGCATCCTTTATACGAAATATTAAGTGTTATTCTCATTTAGATGTATCAAAATGCTTTAAATATAATTCTGAGTATTAATTCAAATCAGCTTTTTTTTTTGATTTTTTTCTTTTATCAAATAAACTGTTGGCGATTTTAGAAGGAATGCATGCCTTTGATTTTATGACTGACTTAAGTCTTTAACGTTGTTTAGTAATGTTCTTGTGGTTTCTTACACTGTACTGAGTAGGCGTTTATGTGTTATCTTTGGAAGACTATATTTCAATCTTTTCATAACTTTTATAGACTCTCAATCATTCATAACTTTTATAGACTCCAAACCGATTAAGAACCTGACATATGGTAAACATGTAAGCATATGTCTATTGTTAAACAGAGAATATTCAGTCTTAGACCTTGATACTTTATAAGTTGTCATTGGCTGTTTACGAACTTTAAACTTAAACTTTAAAAGTGTCATTTCGGGACCTTGTATAGCGTACTGTGCGGGATTGATCTTGTTTATAGTTGAAGAACGTCCGCTGACCTATATGTTTTAACCTATAAGGCCTTTGGTCTCTGGTTGAGAGTTGTCTCATTGACATTCATAGCATATATCCTTATCTTTATTCTACAAATTAGATGACTTCTTAAAATATTGTGCTAATGAGTGGACTTATCATTCTCGTACAACGACATTATCCTTTCGTTGGGTTTGTGTCAAAGATATAAGGCTACTTTGTTTCGAAAACAAAGAGATCTCTCATAAAATAACTTTAAAATATATAAAACCGCTTAGAATTTATTTGTAGAAATTCACACAAGAAAAAGCAAGCTGCATAAAACAAACAAAGTGGTATCTTGTTGGATTTTATTCAGTTGTTTTCTGTGAACCATATTCAAGATCTCAAAAAACATGTTTAGCCTCGCAAAATTTTGCGCCTGTCCCAAGTCAGAAGCTTCTGGCCTTGAATGTTTTTTTTATTTTAGTTTCTTATGTATTTAGTCGGAGTTTAATAGCAACATTAAAACAATTCGCTTATCTAAAATCTTGAAATCCTTAATTTAAATATCTACGGTTGTATTTTGAAGTGGATATCGAATGACAACGTTAACTATTAGGAGACGTGATCTATTGCACTGCTGATAGTAAATCTGTCAAAAATTGCAGTTCAGAAAGAAAAAAAATTAGAATCAAGAGGAACGATAGATACTAAAAGAATAATCAAATTGAAACAAAACAGACAATTCTCAAGCAAAAATATAAAATGACCAAAAGAAAAGGCAGTATACAAAACACGAGATAAATAACTAATGAGTGAGCATGTGCTCTAGAAAAGGATAAACATAACCTGCTCTACATGCGAAACTCAAAAAAGTATTATTTGTATGTATGTACAAAACATTTATCAAGGGTACCAGGATTATAATTTAGTACGCCAGACGGGCGTTTTTGCTACATAAGACTCAACATGACGCTCATATCAAATAGTATAAAGCCAAATAAGTACAAAGTTGAAGAGCATTGAGGATAAAAAATTCCAACAAGTTGTGCCAAATACGGCTAAAGTAATCTATGCCTGGGATAAGAAAATCCTTAGTTTTTCGAACAATTCAAAGTTTTGTAAACAGGAAATTTATAAAATGACCTCATAATTGATATTCATGTCAACACCGAAGTGCTGACTATAAGGCTGATGATACCTTCGGGGACGAAACGGTCACCAGCAGTGGCATCGACCCAGTGGTGTAAAAAGTTATCAAAGGTACCAGGATTATAATTTAGGACGCCAGACGCAAACGTGTTTCTGCAAAAAATGTCATCAAGTGCAATAAGGACACAAAAGAAAATAAAATATATATAATGTTGAAGAAATTACAAACCAAAAAAAAAACCTTTGTAGAACAGTCAAAAATGTATAATCATTTTTGTCAATCAATGTCAATTTTTTTCATGACTTTAAACAACGAAAAATGTACATGTTCAAAATACATGACTTATGCTATACGAGTTTGATAATAACTCTCCTCAATAAACTTATACCTATTTATTTTTTATAATGATTTGATTTAGATAGTATTACCATTATATAGATAGATGATGTTTACTGTAATGTTTTCCTGTCCCTCCAATAACGTTATAATTCGACCGAAGGGATATAACGTTCTAAATTAATTTTTTTATAGAACTATGTTTCCAATAATTAAAGATGTCGACGTAGAAAGCGTAACGAAATCTATCTATATATATATAAAAATTTAGTTTTTCGCGTGGTCTTGGGCTGCAACGTTAACAATACTTATAACAGAGGGACAAAGAGAAGATACCAGAGGCATATTCAAACTTATAGATTGAAAATATAAAATGACAGCGCCATGGCTACAAAATGAAAGACACACAGATAAATAAGATATAAAATAGAATAATAAAGACTAAGCAACACAAACCTCACTTACACTGGGGGGGGGGGGGGGGGGGGGGAACCTCAGGTGCTCCGGAAGGGTAAGCAGATCCTGCTCCATATGTACAGTAAGAGATACAGATGGGCTATATCTTGTATAATCATCCTTTCCTGCAGACACAAACAGCCTTTTTTGCAAGCATATTTATCTACATGCACATTATATCATGAACACTGTTATTTAAGTCTTAATTTAGCCTTGCTGACCAGGTTGTCCACGGCACCGAACTAATGCAGACTGGAGTATTACAATGTCGCAAAAAATGTATTCATATCTCGGTAAATAAATGACGACAAATTTTCACCGGAAACTTGTTATTCTTTTATTGTTAGGCTGAGTATATATAAAAACGTGTACAAATCAAACTATATTGCCAACAATGTCGATAATAACCGGTACTAAGTGTATACTCGAATATGTGTCTGCTACGTAACTTTGTTTCAACTTAATACAGTACGTTCGAAAGAGTGTCAAATTATCTCAAATATTACCAACTATTCACTTAGCGAACATCAGTCTTGAAAAGTACGAAGGTAAAGGAAAGCCATAAATAAAAAAGTGGAGTGAAAGTTCGTTGTGGTGTTTTTCATTTATTATGATTGTATATGTACATATTTTATTTATTGATTGATTATAATAATAAAAAAGTGGATAGTTCAAGAATTTGAAAAGTCTCATTGTAAATGAAAGCCATAGATGAAATAGTAAAGGGAAAGTTTGTTATAGTGTTTTTTTATTTATAATGTTTGTATATTTAAATATTTCATTTTTTTTATTGATAGTGATCAGACAAAACGTGGATAATTCAAGATTTTCTTATTATTCCCGTCATGTCAGAGGTATGAATGCAATATAGAATCATATTCAAAACAGTGTGGTCCTGGCCATTGATTGACGACCTAAATTATTCCATTGACTGGGACATATTAGGTGAACGTTTGTCGGTAACAATCACTGCTCACTATGTACTTGTTTAAGACACTGAATCTGTGGGGTCACCAAAGGTTCTCAACACCTAAATAAAAAAATTCGAAAAACGAATCCGGAATAATACGATGTGTTGATTTATATCAATAATATAAATCAAAACATAAAGGTTATTCCTGAATAATTTTTCGAATTATTTTATTATTAAAGGCGTTAAGAACCTTTGGTGACCCCACAGTTTAAATTCTATAATAAGCAAGAGGTGATCAATGGTCGTTGCAGACAAACGTTCACCTAATCTGTCCCAGTCAATGGGATAATTTAGGTCGTCAATCAATGGCCAGGACCACACTGTTTTGAATATGATTCTACTATCTTACTATAATATTTATAACTCGAAAGACAAGGTTAACACTTTGAAATAGCAAGTAAAAATATAAACGAGTGTGCATTTTATAATGAGTGTTGTCTATGAAGCATTCAGAATTCTCATTAGGAAGGAAACAGGAAAAGTGTTACAAAATTTCTATTGTTAACAAGCAGAACATACTAAAAAATTACAACTCTACATTTTGATTTAGTGAAGAAAAAGCACGAAAACACAAAACTTTTAAACAAATTATCACATATAAATAATAATTCATTTTTTTAAATTTAAAAATGAGAAGATTAAAAGGCTTTGAATTTACCCGTCTAAAACTGGATCTTTTTATCTCAATGTTAAAAATAGTTTAATTCCTTTGTTCTTATCATTGTGATTGTAATAAGTATTTTCTCACATTTTTTTTATTACGACATGAACAAAACATTGTCATGATTTAAGATTTTTAAGACTCGCCTGGACCAAATTGTAGGGTTAAATCAAAGCATGTGTGTTTGATCAGAATATGATAGACAGTTATCTGATATGATTTGTCGGGACATTACATCTGCATTTCAATGCATAGACGAGAACGCCTAAGTAACAAACTAATTTTCTTTTACCGTGTATATTACTTAGTATTCTATTTGGCAGCAAGGTTACTTGTTTAAGACTATGGTTGCCTTTCTGAAAGTATTAAACATCTCACAACAGTATTATACTGTTGTCTTTATTTATTCACCCCTTATTGTAATTGATTTTGTATTTACATTGTATCATAGATCAAATGTATTCGTTCAGTGTATGTTCAAAAGTGTTAATATGTCTTTTAATCGAGCTAAGCTATACCAATTTATATTTTATATTGTGTGTTTCTGTAACACTAATGTCTCAGGTTAGGGGAAATGTTAGCGTCTGTTAATACGTGTAAACCCGCTTCATTTAAGTACCTATCCTAAGTTGTTTGTTGGTGTGGTTTATATGTGTTTCTCGTTTCTCGTTCAACCCTCCATTTTTTTCCCTAAAATGACTTTTCCAAAGTCGGGAATATGGCAGTTGTTTTCTAATAGTTCGTGTCTATGTAAGTTGCGTTGTTGTTTGTTTTTGTTGCACTTCAGTTTTCTGTTGACTTTTTTCCTCATATATTTAATGTTTTCCTGTTTTCCCCTCGATCGATTTATGACTATCGTATACCACTGTTGCCTTTATTGGTATTTATCACGGAAAATTTAAAAACTGAAAATTCAGGTAAATCAAAAGATATGTCAATAAACTCATCATAGATACCAAGACTAAATTTTGTATTAACGCCAGACGCGCGTTTCTTCTAAATAAGACTCATCAGTGACGCTCGAATCCAAAAGAGTTAAAAAGGCCAAATAAAGTACGAAGTTGAAGAGCATTGAGGACGAAAATTCCCAAAAGGTTTGCCAAATACTGCTTAGGTAATCTATTCCTGAGGTAGAAAAGCGTTAATTTCAAAAATTTTGTTAACAGTTAATTTATAAATATGACCATATCAATGACAATTCATGTCTGCACAGAAATGCTGATTTCTGGGTTGGTGATACCATCGATAATTATATCTCGTTTACTACTTTTGGGAAAGCAAAAATAGAATTTTGTTCAAAATATTTCGATTTGAAAAAATCATCTAAAATGTCTTTTGTTTTCTGTCTGTGACTTGTGTACTATCATGTGTCTCTTTGTCTTTTTCTTTTTTAGGCCTGGCATTTTCAGTTTATTCTCGATCTACGAGTTTAAATATCCCTCTGAATAACAGATAAACAGTTAGTTTGATTCATTTTCACAATTATATGATTTGCAATCTACAATATTTGTTCTGTTTCAAGTTAAAAAAAAAATCTACAACTATCATTTTAAATCGAAATTTGGTGAATAGTTAAATCATACGATTAAGACAAAACAAAAGTAATGATATATCAAAACAAGATCGTGTGCAATTTTTTGGTATTTCTGTGTTTAATACATACATTGGAAAATATTATTAACTAAAAAAATGTTAGAAATATTATTTGAATAATCTAGATAACCCTTGCAAAGGGATAATATTTGATCTGTTTCGTGCACTTCTGCATTTAATTAATAAAAAGTAATTTAAAACGTCGTCCGATAATTTAATCAATGATTTTTCGATCAACAAGATCTATTTCTGTTCCAAAATTGTCGTATATCACAGATCCTTTTCAGAAATCTTATATTCATTATTGTTAAAAATATAAACCAGCTTGACTGTCCCTTGTCTCCGTGGTAGTATAAACATATTAAATGATTTGTTGATAATGTTCTATTAATATTAAATTTGCCGTGCTGGATTATTTTTCAGTACCATTAAGAGCTGACATGTAGAATGACCCTTTAATGACATTGTACCAAAGTGTCCAAATGCAATATAAATAATGAATGAGTTAAGTGCATTGACTATAACAATATACTCAATGACAGAGATATATCCTTGCGAGTTTAATAGCGCTTAATAGTGTTTTGATTTCTAAAGAACAAATAAGTTGTACATATTGTATGGCTTCAAATGCGTAAAAAAACGCTATATAGTGAATTGAATATTACAATATAATGAAAGTTTGGGATAAATCATTGTAAATATGAAAGCTATTAATACTACTTTTATTTCTACAGAATCATTGGGTTATAATTATTTCATATATAGCTCTAAAGGCGTAAAATGATATCAATTGATGCTATCGGTTCTCGTTCAATAACTAAGTATTTTTGTAGTTTATAAATAAAGTTAAATATGGTCTATAGTGTGTATCAATGCTTTTTTATAAAATAGTCCATACTATAAATGATTGTACAAGCTATAAGCAACTTTTAGTCTATTTTTTTTAACAAATTGTAATTTGTACAGGAACTTTTTGTACAAATCATAATTTGTACAAAATGATAACTTGTATACAACATGTACAAATTAGAATGAAATAAGAAATCAAGAATATAGCAGGCTACTATGACTCAGACAAAGAATTGATAAAAAATGAATTAATATAATAAAGGCCCGGAGATTTTGTAAGAGCGTCTCTCTTGAGTCTTTTGTAGAAGATACGTGTGACTGGCTTACAAGATTTCAACCCTAGTATGTATGATAAGTTTATGTACAATAGATATGATAATACCAAATATATATCAAAGTCATGCCGCATAACGAATGGAATATACATTTCTTTTCGAAACACTTCGTATCTCTTCTGATATATAAGTATTTATATCTCATTTATTTATCCTGACTTGTGATACAGAAACTTTTATTTAAATTAGTTATCTCAATGAAGCCATACATACCTTATATGACAAACGGATAATTAAATTAAACAGGAAATCTTTGAAATTAGAAATCAGTATCGATAGGATTTATCTATATATGGGCCTAAAGTTATAACTTATTAGTTGCATTAAAGCATCGCTATATCGATCGATTAACGTGATAAAAATGTTTAACTAGCCATAATTACATAAAAATGTTTCCACTGATGTTAAGGGAATCAATTTGTTTATACTTCTTTAATAATGAAGCAAAACGAAAACGTTTAATTAAGGATACATCTCAATCGATGCTGCCTTTTATTGAGGACAAACTGTGTCTGAAGAGAATTCACGTAAGAAAATTATGCAATCATCCGTGTTATCATGGTTATATCAGCAAATATAATGTTGTTACATTCTTGGATTATGACACTGCTGTTGTTGGGTCATGTGCTGCTAAGCTTTTAGTTTGTTATGTTTTGTTTCGTTTACACTTGTTTATCTTTCTATCGCTTTTCGTTTTTTTGCCATGGCATTGTGAATTTGTCAGTTGGTTTTTCGACTTAAGAGTATGAATCCCTTTGGTATCTTCTTACTCTTTCTTTTTCAAGTTAAATATCTAAATCACTGCTTTCAAATGTTTGATAATGTATTCTGACTAGTATTTTTTAGTGTTAACTATGTCTCTGTCAGATGAACAAAAGTAACAGTCGAATGAAAACTAGCCAGAGAAAAAAAACAGCTGAAGAAAAACTAGCCAGCCTCAAATTCATGATACTTTATCCACCATTTTTTCATAAGGAAAAGCCTGTACCAATTGCAAGTCAGATATGACAGTTGTTTTCCTTTTGTTTGATGTTTTTGCGTTTTTGATTTTTTTAATGGAATTTCTCTGTTGAATTTTCCCCGGAGCTCGTGTTTTTACATATTCTTTGACAAATAACCTATTTTTTATGCATCTGTAATAACATAAACGGTACCAATTTTTCTGCACCAAATGCGCATTTGTAAGATATTAGTTACAGTCTTCGAACTAAACAGAATTGGTATGAAAGGATGTCCATTAAAAAACACAAATGTCATAATAATACATAATGTTGGTCCTTGTATGTGGTTAAGTTCATCTGAAGTCCAAACTGTTAACATTTAGACAAACATTGTGTCAAAAAAATATTTTTTCTTCATCAGAGTGCTTTTGATTTTTTCAGGTGGCAATATTTTCAGGAAGCGATAAACCGGATACATATGGCATATATCAGCCAACGACAACTTCTGATCCAAAGGTTACTTTCATCGGACAAGTTCAAACGCAAGGTGGCGGGATTAAACACATTTTTCTTTAACCTCAGCCTTCTCCTTATCCAGGACAGTAGTTTAATTGCACATCATATGAATGACCTACTGGAATCAGATGGAAAAGGATTGCCTCGTCAAACTGTCACACAGCACATTATACAACAGCAACCAAAACTCAAAGTATTGATCCCAAATTACTCAAAGTCATTCAAAAACTGGTCAGTTAGAAAGGTTGAAAGTTTAAGCTTTGGTTGTAGGTCTTGCTGTCCTTTATTGTATTATTTGTATTACGTGAATGTCTTTTATTCAGAAAAGGTCAAATACTGATCATTATTTTAGATGGTGTCTTAAAAGTGCAATATAATGATGTTGTTTATATTTTCTCGACATCTGCATAGATATACGCAATTCATTTAAATAGGTGGTAATTGTAACATTTTCGTTAATTTCACTGTCTATATCGTTAACTTGGATATGTATCAAAGCTCGACTCGAAGCTGATACATAATTCCAAAATATGGTTGTGTGACACTTTAATAATTTTGAAAGTCAAATTGTGTTTCTATTTGAGCATGCTACATAGAACTGACTCCTGTGATGATCAATAGACTATTCTGTTTGATATTATATGTTTCATATGTTAAAGGTTAGTACATTATATCTGAATGCTACATACCTCGAAAAGTACAACGATAAAAGTCAATGTAGGTCAAATTCCGCTTAGATCAAATCAAATAAGGAATTTTAGGTAAGCTATACTTGTAGCCAACTTCTACACAGTGTTATGCTATATTAAAGATGAAGATTGAATGTTGAAGTCTGCTATTTCTAGGGAAGAATAAACCTGTAAATAAAACGACCATGAAAGATGCTGTTAGTTGATATTCATGGACTTAAAGTCTTAATAAGAACTTTAAATCGTTGATGAGTGTTTTATTTCATTTTAAAAACTTTTAACGCACGTTGCCTTAACCAATTTTTGCTATCACACACTATTATGTTGTTTCAATAAGCGATAGGTGTCCTTCGATATATACGCTGAATTATGTGCGTGTCAGCATATCTCGTAAACATTCAACGCACAATGAGATTGCAGTTAGAAATAATGTTTTTCCAAATTACTCACAATTAAAGATGATACCAATTAACAATCCGCTTAAATGGAATCCATTATCACTTGATGCTGAAAAGATCTATAAACAACGTCCGATTGCGTTACAGTTTAACGCATAAAAAGACATTTGCATAATAGCGACATTTAATCAAAGTTTTCAGTTTATTAAATTATTATATAGAATTTGAATATCATGTTGAAATCCTAGGATAAACTGTCAAATCATAATACCTTTTCAAATGGATAGTAATCATTATCCTTACGTCCTGACTGAGACTTTGGATCAATACTAGAACAATATTTACCTGCTCCAATACATAAATAGAGAGTAGAAAGATACCATAGGGATAGTCTAACTCATTAGGCAAAAAACGAAAAACGTTCGTTTGAAAAACAACAGTTTACAAAACTAAACATAGAAAACTGAAGACTACGCAACACGAACCCCACAGAAAACCGGGAATTATTTTAACACCTTGTTACATTTTAACGTTGTGTTTCTTTTGTGTCGTTTGTTTCCTCTTATATTTGAGTGTGAATTCACATTATTATAAGACGTGTCACGGTACATTTCTATCCCAAATTCATGTATTTAGTTTTGATGTTATATTTGTTATTCTCACCGGATTGTGTCTTATGCTTAGTTCGTTTCTGTGTGTGTAACATTTTAATGATGTGTCGATATTCTCCTCTTATGTTTAATGCGTTTCCCTCGGATTTGGTTTGTGACCCGGATTTGTTTTTTTCTATCGATTTATGAGTTTTGAACATCGGTATACTGCTGTTGCCTTTATTTAATTTCTCTAGAAGGATGGCAAATTCTGCTCCACTTTTGTTACTCGTCGTAGCAATTACATTCGATATGTACGCTATATCATAAAAAACTAAACCTATACCAAATTCTTACTTTAAGGGTTTTTATTTATAATTTGGCTTTTCGTCTTTTAGGTGCGAACGAACATCTGAACACTTATTTCTTTATTATCATTGCTTTTTTATTCTTATCTCGAAAGCACTAATATCCTTTAAAGATAAAAAGACTGTAACTGGAGAATA
Organism: Mytilus edulis; assembly: GCA_019925275.1. Taxonomy (NCBI): domain Eukaryota; kingdom Metazoa; phylum Mollusca; class Bivalvia; order Mytilida; family Mytilidae; genus Mytilus; species Mytilus edulis. The sequence continues at coordinate 36,595,550 of CM034357.1, forward strand.
GATTACAAATATAGACGAGTAATGCACAATGAAAAGAAAGATTATCAAAATAAAAATAATATATTAGAGATTGAATAATATCAAGCAAATGACCTTGTACATCTTTACCTATAACAAGATTAAAACTTATACCATTTAAATAAAATCCAAGTTTTCTTTCAGATATTTGTTCATGTCAAACAACATAGTGGCTTTTTCATAATCTTGAGGATTATACTGTAACAATTTTCATCGTAATGATACTGTTTTATAGGATTATATTATTGTATTGAAGGGTATTCAAATTGCGTGCGTGCTGTTTCATCTTCGTATCAACAAGTGTCGTATGGAGTAGACTATCGTGCTACTTTTAAAATAGAATATAATAATACTATCGCCTTTTATTATTCCGTATTCTTGTATTGAATTGATCAAATTCGACACCATGACATTTTAAATTAGTACAGTATTTACTCAAACGTATTCATAATATGCAGAAAATAATGTGGGTAATAAATTTCAATGCAAAATATATGCAATGACACTAGTGACATCTAACACTCCTTTTATATTTTGATTTCATAACTTTTGATAACGAGCCTTCTTAATGAAAGATATTCTCAAAACACGTGTGACATCCTAGATTCATGTTGATGAAATTAACACTTTCATCCATTTCATCCACTTTCCTTTTGATCAAGAAATACAAATCAGAAAACTGTTGAATCAATTGTCATATTTGGTCTTAGATAGATTAGAATTTTAAATCTACATTAAACATTTTCTTTGTGAACAAAATTAAAATAGTTTCCAAAACAAATTGCCTGCTCTCGTCACAAAAAAGGATTAATTTTTATAAATTTATAATAATAAAAATATCATACAAATAGGATACAATATTAAAACCAGCTTTATTGTCGAAAAAAATAACACACGAATGAGGTATTAGTTGGTCAGTAGACTATTGTTCTTGTAGAGAGTTGGCTCTTTGAAGAATTTGTTGGAAATCGCAATCACTGACTATTACATGTATTCATAATTTGTCTAGATTATGGAATTATGGACTACTTTGACTTCTTGTGTATTGTATTAGTAAGTTCCTATAGTTAAATCCGTTGATTGCCATGTTATGTCTTTCAGGGTTTTGTTGTGACCTGAATTGATATCGCATGAGAATATATCATATACTTTTTTTATTCAAAAGACATAGATTATATTACTTAATGTATGGTATCTCGAATGAAATGACATTGAAAGTTTGAATCATATCGGAAATTTGTGACAAACTGTAGATTTGAAAATGGAATAAAAAGTAGACAGAAGATTTTACTATATCCTGCTATATTTACCCATAATTGTCACTCAACATATAAAAGAGAATATCGTGTCCAAAACAATAGTTTTCGTCCATGTTCATATCTGGTTCATCCATGTTTAAATCGTTCTTCAAGTATTTAGAGTTTCGACAGGACATTCTAAAAGGATGCATGCTTTAAGATATTCATACTTTTTAACAAACAGTAGGTTTTCCAAGGGGAACCATTTTAGCAGACTTTTTTTTGTACTGATATGAAGCAGAATTCTTGCAAAGCCATACGAAAGACAAAAGAAGAACAAATCCTACAAGGTTAATTAATTTCACTTTCATATGTTTGTCGCATATACTAATTTTTCAATGATCAACCTCCAATTTCCAAGCCGTGACATTAACCTCTGCCCCGTTGCATATAATATATATTTCAAAGTATACTTAACTCCCGTGCATTTTGACACAATACGCACACCACTATCATTGGTAAATTAATAACTCGAAAAGAGTAATGATGAGGAAGAACAAAGGAACTCTACATGACAGTAGTTCTATGATCACCCTCGACAATTTGTCTTTGCTTAACTCAGTTGCAACATGCTTTTGCGGTCTAATTTCAATGGATACCAAAATAGCTTAATCTATTAACTTACAGACTATATTTTATTCCGGATTACTTTTGACTTAGTTTAGATTTGCATGGCAAGTGATGTGTGTATAGAAGCAGAGACTTGACCTCTTTTATCACTAGTCTCGCTGCTTTTGGAGACATGGAAATAACATCAGCTTTTATTTATTACGTTGATTTGTTTCTCCTCGTCGATTTGTAGTATTCAAACATTATAAATTACTGTTGTCTTAACTGATAAAGATATTTTTCCACCACAGGCGGAATATGGAACACATGTTCGGAAAATTCTGTTTTCAATTCTTTTCGGTTACTTTTTTTTTTACCTTTTCGATTTTGATTCAAGAAAAACAGTTATAAGACGAAACATGCGTTAGACGTATCGAAAACATAGCCTTGTATTCTTTGATGAGCTTCATATATTTAATTTGTTCATTTCACTTGTTTTGTAATTTCAAAGGTTGATTGTATTTGTGTAAAGAGTCATTTGAGTTACTTCTTTTTAATTGGGTTATCTTACGTATATTTTGAAGGATTACAAGAATTTTACACAGTAACTTCCTTTTATGTTTAAAGCTAAATGACGTGGATTTGACGAAAATGTTATGTATGTAAATATATACCTTATACACGTTATACTGATAATATATCCAGAAAATTGTAAGTTCTACATATTCGCGCTCCTAATTTGTCTTTATGTACTATGTATGTATGCTGCAATATAGTTTGCCATTCGTGTTAAAAAATATTTACTTTACAGCTTTATTTTTCCGTATACATATCCATAAAGATTATCGTGATGACTATATCACAGCGCATCTCCGAGTACTTGAACCGTGATATTACATAATAATTCTTATATGATTTGCATATCTATAAATACTTGAATTGGATTGGTCAATTAGAATTTTTCTCTAAGTTTACACTTCGATAAACCATGTTTCCGAAACTACTTTTGTAATCTATTCATGCGCGATACACAAGCTTGCAGTGATCCTGGGATTTTCAGCAAATTGAGATTTAAAAACAAATGCATAACAGTTTGTGAATATTCTAGTGCATATATAACAAAAAAAAAAAAAATTAAAGCACTAAAGCTTCGAAATTGTATAAAAATACAATTTAATAAAATTCCGCGAAATTTCATGAAGGATTTGGCGAATTTACGTCATGGCAAAACACGACGTCATACGAATGGAAATTTTCAAGGGAAAGATTATTTCGTTACGTGTACGCTTCAAATTCGGATAACATTTAATTAAAATGAAGTTTTTGAGGTAGGTGCTATTTCATTTAAGATTCCGTTGTATTTATCGGACATTTATGGTTTTTAGAAAGTCAAGACGGCGGCGTACTCCTTAGTTACGATTTGCCATTGTGCTTTTGATGGTAAATATATATAGTAGCCATCAACAAAACAAATGTTCATTAAATATTACAAATGTTTGGTGAAGAATTATAAGGATTAAACACATTTTTTCTAGAGGTTATTGATGTGTAAACCGGGGCTCTTACTCACAAACTCAACATAAAAGTCCTTCGGACTTTTATTCAGTTTGTGAGTTAATCGCCCCGGTTTACACATCAATAACCTCTAGAAAAAATGTGTTTAATCCTATAATAATTCTTATATGATTTGCATATCGATAAATACTTGAATTGGATTGGTCAATTAGAATTTTTCTCTAAGTTTACACTTCGATAAACCATCTTTCCGAAACTACTTTCGTCATCTATTCATGCGCGATTCACAAGCTTACAGGGATCCTGGATTTTCGTCAAATAGAGATTAAAAAACAAATTCATAACAGTTGTGTCTATTTTCGTGAATATATGACAAAAAAGAAATGAATTGAATACACTAAAGCTACGAAAATGTATAAATTCAAAATTCAAATAAAATTCCGCGAACTTTCGTGAATGATTTGGCGAATTTACGTCGTGGCTAAACACGACGTCATACGAATGAAAACTTTCATTGGAAAGATTATTTCGTTACGTGTACGCTTCAAATTCGAATGGTATATCTCATTAATTTGAAGTTTTGGAGGTAGGTGCTATTTTATTCAAGATTCCGTTGCATTTTTCGAACATTTATGGATTTTAGAAAGTCAATATGGCGGCCAACTCCTTAGTTACGACATGTCAATTGTGGCATTTGATGGTTATTATAGTAGCATTTACAAAACAAAAATTAAATGTTCTTAAAATCGCTATTAGTTGGCTTAAGAATTATAAGGATTAAACACATTTTTTCTAGAGGTTATTGATGTGTAAACCGGGGCTCTTACTCACAAACTTAACATAAAAGTCCTTCGGACTTTTATTCAGTTTGTGAGTTAATCGCCCCGGTTTACTCATCAATAACCTCTAGAAAAAGTGTGTTTAATCCTATAATAATGCACTTTGTTAAAATCTTGGAAACATTTGGAAATCAATCTAAACAGGAAACTGGCTTGAAACGTACTTGACATTGTATGACAAAAATGCAAATGTATTCAAGATCGATGACAACTGGTATTCATGGATGCTTGATAAAATTTTTTACTGTACAGTGCATACTCTTTATCACACTATCTATCGTATAAGCTTTTAAGTCATCTGAACTCTACAATAAATGATTTTAAACGGAAAATTCTGTTTACCTATTATAAATATCTGTGTTTAAACTTTAACGGTCAAGTGGCTGGAGAAGAAAACAATATACAAATGTGTGTATAGCGTGTTTGTGGTATAAATACTTCACAGTATTTTTTCCTTTAAAGAACTGCTATCAAGAATCAAAGCTTCTCATAGAAAACAGGTATCCGTCACGGAAGGTCTAAAAGACTTAACATAAATTACACATCTCTATTAAAGTTCAGTATTCGTTAATAGAACAGGTTGCAGAATTAGGGTTGAATGACGCAGAAATACATTACTGTTTTGTAAACACATGTGTTCTTGAATGAATAATGTCTGGAAGGGTGTAGTTTGACCGTTAGGAGCCAAATTGAGACATATTGGCTCACTTACCTGAAAACTATAAATGGTGGTGGTAACTGGAGTGTGTTGTTGTGAGGAATCTATCTCTCCATCGTATTGTTCCGTTCCAAACTATGCTACAATACACTCAATTTGACCCGGTTCATATAAGGTGTAAATAAAGGCAACAGTAGTATACCGCTGTTCAAACTCATCAATCCATGGACAAAAAACAAAATCGGGGTAACAAACTAAAACTGACGGAAACGCATAAATATAAGAGGAGAACAACGACACAACACTACAATGTAACTAACACATTGCAGAGCACGTTCGGAACGGATATGAAATCTGCGCCGGAGATAAGATAATTAATAATAGGACAGTGTGATGTGTTATATGATGTGTTTTTAGTTCGTTTCAATACAGTTATACATATTTTTTATACTTCAATATTAATAAGGAATTCGGTGTTAGTCGCCCGTAATTTTACACTTTATTTACGTCATGAGAGATATTTGTCCTATGCCACTGAATCCTTTTATATTCTGCATCTATTAAAAACGGTACCTTGCTTGCAATATAAGAAGTTTACAAATATAGTGATGATACTTTGAAATAGATAATTAGTTATGCATATTAACTGATTTGTGTAGTTCGTTCTATTACACCACTGTTCCAGGTTAGGGGAGGGTTGGGACACCGCTTATATGTTTAAACTCGACACAGACTGTATGTATGTGCCTGTCCCAATTCAGGAGCCTGTAATTCATTGATTGTCATTATTGCTGTATTACATATTTGTTTTTCGTTCTTTTTTTGTATACATAAATTAGGCCGTTAGTTTTCTTGTTTGAATTGTTTTACTTTTTCTTTTCGGAGTTTTTTTTATAGCTGACTATGCTTTCTTGGGTTTGCTCATTGTTGAAGGCCGTACTTTGACCTATGGTTCTTATTTTCTGTGTCCTTTAGTCTGAAACGTTTTAACAAATACAGCTAATCTTCTTGTTTATTCAAGATCTATGTTGCTATTTCTATAATTTTCTGCAGTTTAACTTGATGTCATCAGAGCTTATTCTTTTTCTGTACACAAAACTTCGATTATTTTGATATGAATAAATAATCTTCCCTAATAGTTTCGTATCAAATGTCATTGACAGCAGTCTATTATGTTAATACTTTCTATCTATCTCTATGGTATTTAAACAAATTTACTAACGTAATGACACGTATTGAAATCTAATTTTACACCGTGTATTAAACAAAACTTTCTCCCGATGGGTTATACATTTCTAAGATCGGCTGCAAAAATAGACACAAAGATGAAATACAAATATCATGGCATACAAAACATATAAATACATCCTTTTAAAGGTAAATACAACTTAAATTATAGTAGAAGCGGAACCCAAAGATTAAAAGAAAGATGAACTAAATGATTCCCTCGACAATAATTTCAGAAGGAAAACTCTAAATAGGGAGATAGAATATTATCATCTTCAAAAATCTGGTGTTAAACACAACATACATGTACATGTTAATTGTGCTTCGTTGAAAATGTAAAAGTGTTATCATTTATCAGCACAAAATTTACAGTTTTTTTTTATTCAATCAGAAAAAGACAAAATAGTACAGCAATTCATTCTGCAATAAAAAGTAGTGATGAGGTATTAGTTTGATGACAGACAAAATAGACGCAATTAAGATATCTATTTATAACTTTTATGAAAATCAGATGAAAACCTTTCATTTTTCGGGGCTTACCCTCTTCATATATGAGAGGCAAACATGTCAAACAAAACTCATAACCAACAAAAAAAATCCGTTTGCAACATCGATTCGTTTACTTCAAAACAGGTTATTGTAGTGTTAAATGACAATAAAGTGATACTAAAGATCTTAAACTTAAATGTAAAATCATGCTTTAATCCCCTATATGTCGATGGCTGTTATTCTCATTGCAAGGTATTCAGAAAAAAAATACTATGTTATGCATTATATCCAGAACTAAACCTTACAGAATTCCAATAAAGAAAAAGACATTTTTTATTTTTCTTATAACCATTATTATTTAAAGAACTGATTTTCACCAAAAAGAAATACTAAACATATTGATTGAACGACACTATAAGTGTAACCTTTATCAAATCTCCAATTAAGCGAAAATACAAAACCTTTAACAGAATTCATTTAGTTTATGATTAATATTGACGTATAAAGCTAATTGTGACATGCCACGTAGAAGTTCTGAAGGTAGAACGTTACTCTAGCAATACATCAATTTGTTAAAAAGAAATATTTGAACTGTTTCAACTTGACGCGTGTTGTCTTAATAAAGATTCAATGTTGATGAATTAAAGCTCAAAAAGACAGAAACGGAACATCTTTAAATTTAGAAGCTTTGGCATTTCGACAATAGCCACGAAATTGCACCCCTAAGTGTTTTATCAATATGTTGTCGTTCCTTTCTGCTTCAATATTGATACAAAAGATTAACTATTGATTGATTAGAAAACTAGTTAACATTGGTTTTCATAAAGGACAAGCTTCTGATTTTGTTGTTTTTACTAATATTGCAAATTAAGTCGTTCTGTCTTATTCATTTAAAACCCTTAGTTAGTTATAAGGTTATAAGGTTATGCTGTCAACACCAACGATGAAAGTCAATGTATAGTTCAAAATTGGTCATCAAGCATTGCAAAATATATTTTCGTTTTTTCTTTATTATGAATGTTTTAGCTTTATTCTGATATTAAGTGTTGCTTGCCAAGGGTATCTCTAAATGTACACACATGGTAACAACTGCCATTTTCCTGATTTGATACAGAACATTTAAAAAAAATTTGTTGAACCTGGTGTAAAAGCTAGCCAAACCATCAGCTGTTATGGCAACTATATATTATGTTGACCCGCAAATGACCGTTGTGATAATTGGACAGTTTATGAACATGTAAGTTCAGTTATAGAGTGAATATTTAGATTGTCCATGTTAAACAATAATGTCGTCTTTGTCAATTGTGACATATCGGTAAGCTAATAATTCTATGATGGTCATTTGGTTTCCAATGTTAAATACTACTATCAAATGTAATGTTATCGGCAGACAAGGACATATTGCTGTAAAGGGATTGTAGAAAAATCCGTATAAATAAAAACGAGTTCAAGCAAATTTCACATCTACCATCTGGTCTTAATTATCATTAGCATGACAAATTCCCGATTAAATAAAACACAATTATATACATTGAAGGAATGAATTATTCAAAAGTCAAATTCATATGATCTCTTATTGTCTAAGATGGAAATAATGATTAAATCAAGATATTAACAATCAATATAACATGACCATTATTTTCAAACAGTGGATAACATATATGCATATTCCAAAGGGGGTTATTGTGGGTTAATTACAAACACAATATCAAAGTATTAATACAGATTTGTTTGTAAATACTATTCTAATTTAAAAGCATAATTGAGATATATAACTGATCGACTATTAAGATACAAAATTGTAAATCATGGATTGAAATTTAATCACTGAAACCTGATTGTGTCATTTAAATAAATATATTTGTTTCCCTATGTTTGATAACAGGTTATGACACAATAAAATTTTATCTATTTCAACACCAAAACCGTTAATGTAAATTAAACGTATATCATGTTGCCCTCAAAAACGTTACATTGAACGAAAGACGGACAAAATCTTGACTTAAAGAAAAGCGGAACAAACAAAGAGCACTTCAGTATACATATTATGAAAAAATCTACGGAAATGTCAACCCACACGTGTACGTGATAAGGTATGCATGCCATTTTCGTCCGCATTATTTCAAAATAATATTTCATACAAATGTATATAATTTTGTATGTGATATGGGTTAGTTCATTTGTTCTAGATTTAAAACTGTTTTTGCAAGGTAATTTTTTCGGGATATTTAATGCTATTACAAAGTATATCGTTTCTAACATTCACTACAAGTATAATCTCATGATATTTATGGACGTAATTGAAATCACGAGTTTGATGCCGGTTATGAAATTAATGGTAGTGATCTTTTGTTGTGTTTCGAATTTTTTATCGTCTATTTTTGCGTACACACATGTTGTATGTTTTGTTTGCATTGATTTGCATGTGTCATATCCTGATATTCAAAGCTTGCTATGCGCTTTAGGTTTATCTCATTGTCCGTATGTCCTAACGTTGCTGTGGTTTTTTTTTTTGTCATTTAGTCACATAAGTTGTCTTACTGACAATCATACTACATTCTTATATTTAATTTTAATTTTTAAGATTGAATACCCTAAGGTATCTTTCGTCTCTCTTTTATTTATATTTTTTTTAACTGTGTTCCTTTTGTGACACTTTAATTGTTTAACGTTTTGCATTTAGATAATCAATATGTACTTTTTTTTTTTTTTTTGGTACTTTCTACAAATAAACGTTCACATATTTTTAGATCCTTTGCTGTTTTTCCGATAAAGCAGAACTGGTTTAAACATATTGATCAATGATGCATTTATTCTTGTTTTCAAGATTTGATTATGGACTGTATGTAAATTGTTTTGCTTTCTTGATAAAATCACATAATATAAGATGTACTTTTAGTTCAATTCGAGAAAAAATCTTACGAATTGCAGAACAGACTATTTAAAAAATCATGACAAATTCTAATATTGCTTTTTTTCAACGTCTCGTTAATACGGTTATATAGTTATATTTAACCAAAAACTTTATGAGATGGACAAGAAAACGAAAACGAAAGCCCAAATGATGGAGAGGAATTGAAAATAGGATAAGATTAAAATATTAGTAAAAAGGCAATTAACAAAAATATCGAACCACGAGGAAAATTCAGAACGTAAGTCCATAAGCATTGTAGTGGGCTGCTAAAATATAATTAATGAAGAGCAATTTGAAAAAGTCAAAAAAAGATATAATATAACTTGCATTACAAATTACAGCATACAGAGTTGAAGAATCCCCATCGAGGCCCTCGTTAAATTTACATTGTATTTTAGGATGATACCAATAAATAAAAATTATTTTCAAGATTCATTAAATTAACGACCTTTAATCACATACCATATCCGACTACGCGACAGTTATATACAGAAGTGATCAGAAGTTATATGTTCATTAACGTATATTTTATAATAGTAACATTTAATCAAAGCAGATTATAGAGTATTAATGTTAATACCAAGAACATAAGAGTAATATATTGTCATGGTTTTTACCAACTACTCGGTTAATTATGTAGATCAAAGTTGTATACGGGTTTTCTATAATACAACTAATCACGATCTTGATAGGAATACGGTGATACATTTATTTATATCAATACACCGCGCGTGGGTCAGGTTATTAACTTAAGTGGGGCTCCCTTAATATTTAACTAAACGTTTGAACTGGTTCTTCTGCTGTGTGAATTTTGTCTATTTTGGTTTGAAGTCTGACGAAATGTTGGCTGTCCATGTTCTTAGTTGTCCTCAACGGTTTTTTCTTTTTCTCTTTTTGTCAGATGGTAAGTTAGCTTGACCATGTAGACTGTTGTAGAACCTGATTTTTAGAGTATTTAAGTCATTACGCAGGTAATAAGAATAATACAATGTAATGGTGTTTGAAGTTACTGGATTAATTATGCAGATCTGGCAATGAGTCCAGAGTAAACAGATTGTCTTACGAATACGATTATTAATTTAGTTGTGTATGATCCTGCAATATTCTTTTCTTATAACCCCGTTTGTGCATATTGTGTGTAAAAATAATCCGTATACATACTCGACAAATCAGTCATATTCAGCTGGAATAGGTGACGTTTGGTTCTTGGAAGACCAGACAACTTAGTTGGTAGACCACAATCTTAGACGTAGTAAAAATGCCGTTTGCTAGTTTAGACACAGACACGTCGTATAGACTAACCAATTCGTGATGGTGGCCATAAAATTTACAGGCTGTCATTTTTAATCTTGCATTCTCGATCATAACTCTGTAGCAGTTTTCTTCGTAAGGAGAACACTCCTGTATAATATATCTTATAGTGTGAACATGAACGAGCATTAGGTGTCAACCGAGATAAAAAAAAAAAAAAAAAAAAAAAACACCATACGATTTGGCAGAGGTTATGTAACTGCTGAGAAATTGATAATTTTAAAAGTAGAAATCGTCCCGTTTATCATAGATTTTAGTGTGAAGTCGTCCAGCTGTGACAATATTGAGGACAAGTATGAAGAAGTCCTTCTAGTATCAGAAGTTTCTTTAACTTCAAGTTCACTGGGATAAATGAGATTTAAGTACTGAATGAAATATGGGTTATTTAGTGATAGGGCATCATAATATATACAAAAGTAAATTAAAAGAATTTCGCAAGGTGCTTTTTCTTTTTTTGTCTTTCAGAAGGTTCTGAATGAATTCTGCGTCATAAGAGTTCAAAAACAAATCATCGGCGAGTAGGTTTGCACAATTTGTACCCACAATAATACGACTGTCTGATGAAATATAAATCCTACAAACTCATTAAATCTATTGTCGAAGAAAAGCGTAGATAGATCAAATATTATAAGTTTGTATGTCTTTCCGCTGGTATCTTTCGCCTCCTTTAGCTATTGCTGCAAAATTGTACAAAGATTGTGATCTGGGATACTACAAGATGATACATGGCATGCATGGATCGTCAACTTTACATTGAAGTTGTTTAAGCTGTATGAATATTATGAGGAAATGATTGGATCAGATATCCGAAAGACGGGAGATCTTTAATAACAATATATTGACTTTAATAACTTTCTCAGCCTTTGTCACGAACATCACAACATCTACTGGTTGGATCAAATGAAATTCGAATAATTCAAGGATGTTCCCTTCTGCGATTCAAGTAAGGAAACATTCTTTGATGCTGTCTTTTACAATACACATCTTTTTAAAGATCAACTTAAAATGAAAAATGGTGTGACAACAACTTCTAATATTTTGTCGGAGGTGCTATGGTTTTTTTTTTTTTCATTCTAACCGAGAAATTCAGTTTTTATTGACCCTTGTATAATGAATTTGATAGGAAAAACCAAGAAGGTTCGAAATATTAATTAACATTTTAAAATTTGAACAATTAACATCCATTAAGTAAATCATTAAAATGGGGAATGTGTCAAAAATACAACAACCCGACCAAAGAGCAGAAAACAGCAGAAGGCCACCAATGGGTATTTAATGCAACGAGAAAATCCAATACCCGGGGGCGTGCTTCAGCTGGCCCCTAAACAAAAATGTATATTATTTACAAAAGTTTTCTATAAGCTATTATATTGTAAATTATAAATGTCATTGTCATACAAAATGATTCCAAGAAACAATTTACTGTCGACAATGATAACGATTAAAATAAAACACTTGAACACTTAACAACTGGTTTCTTTTAATACATCAGTTCGATCAGAATTATGTATCTCGACTGTTTCTTGCGGCATGACACAAGGTTATTACATATGGCTGCAACTATAATTTTAAAACTTGTTATTTGTAAGATCAAACTATATTCTAATTCCTGGTTATATGTAGTATCCCTAACTCTAATAAAGGTTTCTTTAAACTCTTTGACACACTCCCCATTTCCATTCTCAATTTTGTTATCTAGCAATTTAGTTTTTTGAGGTATTTGAATTAGGAAGAAGAACAGACTTAGTTATGAAGGTCACCTCCAGACATTCACCAAATAGAAACTCAATACATTTGTATCATGTAATTAGCTATAAAATGTATGCGAATGACAACAGGCGAATCAGATAAAAAAAAATAATATGTTGTACGATTGAAAAACTACTTTCAAAATTGAACGTTTTATTCTTAATTTAAAAATCTATTTAATTCTAGATAATATCTTTGATAGTCTACATCAATAGTGTTGTGATTTTCATATAATGTTATAAACAAATATCTGTTAAAAAAACAAAAACGTTAAAACCTTTTTGTTGTAACACAATGAAATTACTTGTTATCCGATATATTATAACCATGATAATAGCGAATTTAACCAGATAATAATTACATATGACAACACTTTTCATTTTAGTTTATTTCAATAGGCAGTTCGTATATCAAATATGATGAATAGATGAATCATTTATCAATTGTATATCTTACTTATGAATCTACCGTAGCTGCACCTGAAAAGAGGAATCATTAACCAATTGTAACGTTTTGTCTTACTTATGAATCTGTCGTAGTTTCACGTAAAGACGAGAAAAGATCAGAATCTACTTCTTACAAAAAACAGTAAAATACTTTCCAAGGTTAAGGAAATGTGCATATTATATGACATCTTTTTTTTTTACATTTTCATTCTTTAATGACTATCATTGCACATAGATTAATTAAGTATGATTGACATTAAATAACAAAACTAATACAGAGTATAGATGTTGTACAAATGGAAACAAATTTAATCTTGTTTGTCCTTATTAAAACAGGTACGGTAATAAGGGAAACTTATTATAAATAGGGAACAAAAATTGCCTTGTTAATTGTGGTATAGATTTACGGTGGTGAAAAATATGACCATTGTTGCTAATTTTAGATTTATTCAAAGAAAGCTCGTTTGACTTTTGGTTTTGTTTTTGTTTGTTAATGCGATGCCCTTTATTTTGATTGACTTACTTTAAGTATTTCTAATTATTTGAATAGACACGTTGATCGGCGCGTTAAAATATGAACATGTCACTTATATGTCAGTTCTTTTAAATCTTTGGCTGTCAAATATTTGGCATTGAGCGTTACGGATAAAGGAATTTCCGGGAAGCGCTACGGATGCAGGACATTTGTTTCTGATGTTAAATTGGTGCTAAACATGATAAACAATTGATTCATATTTCTTCTAATTTTACCCATATAGATTACAGAGAAATTCTGCAATTGTTGATCAGATGAATTAGTTAGCATCAATTTAGAGTGAATCAAATAATCCTTTAGACTTTTTTTCCATATCATTGAATATAACAAAACTGTTATTGTCTAGTGGTCATCAGATATAACGAATATCCTTTGCAAATTCTGTTTTAACGCGATACGACATAATCATGCAGACATGACATTATATAATAATGCACTGTTCATTGATATTGCAATAATATTGTCAACTTGAAGCGGAAAATTGTTAATTATGGCGAAAAATTTACATTGCAAATTTATGTGGAATCAATTTATATGCTTTGATAACTAAAAGTCTTTTTGAAGTTGATTATAAAATAAGAGAGTTTTATTTTTAAAGGCAATGGACTTTGATATTTATGAGATAAGATGCAAATCAAGTCAAACTAACCCAGTTGCTGCGATAATTGTAGCAACAAGACAAGAACGAACTATAAAAAGTCACGGCTTTTTTTAGTAGTGTTTTACTGTTTTCGGATTAATATAATATGGTTTGATTGCAAATGACCTATAGTTGTTAATGTCTGTGTCATTTTGGTCTCTTGTGGACAGTTGTCTCATTGACAATCATACCCCATCTTCTTTTTTATATCTACATCAAAAATCAGTTCATGTAGATGTAAGTAGCTTTTGGCCGCCATACGTCTTTCAGCAATGACCACAACCTTCCATTAGAAACCCTATAAAACATGAAAAAGTGTACAACAATAAAGAAAATCAGGAACCTTATTACAGGCCGTACATTTATCATGTTCATATGAATATATTTGATGAAAAACCAAATATATATTCAGATCTGGTTCAAAATTAACTTATTCGATTATTTGTTCTTTATTGCATCTTAAATACATCCACGTATAAAAATTAGCAAAACAAAAAATGAATTTAAAAGAAAAAAGCTATCATTGAAATAAAACAAACATAAAATAGAATAAATTGAAATCAGGTTAAGCAAAAATAGTGTTGGCTTTTTGAGTCGTTATTGTTTTAAATGTCGCATTGTCTAACAGAACGTTTATGTTTTACAATACAATATACACTTCTGAACGTTAAATTTACATCTGAATCTGGTTCATCCCATTCACCCTGTTTAAACTCATCAACAATCATGTAATAGTCTTGCTAAATGTTAAATAACAAAATATAAAATGATCTCTTATATCAATTCAATACGGAAAGTCCCTTATCGAATGGTAAAATGAAAAACTCAAACAGAACTTACTAATTAATAACAAACAACTGTCATTTTCCTCACTAGTTACAGTAATTTCCATATATTTGAAAATGGTAGATTAAACCTTATTGTAAAGATAGCTTAACCCCTCACGTGTTTGACAGTCGCCTAAAATTCCATTAAATTGACAACGATGTGTGAACAAAACGGTAGACATTATAGTTAAAATGTCAAAAAATGGGGTGCAGCAGTCAACACTGTGTTAAAATCTTAATCTATATTAAAACAAACAACTTAAATAAACAAACAAAAAATCAAGAATCAAAACTGCATATAGACAGACACTCTATAGAAAAATCAGGTAGGCAAAAATGAGACACAAGAATAAAAAAAAATAGCATATTGTTTCTTAGTTCTCGAGGATATATTAATGAAATACAATCAGAAAAGTTTTGACTGTTAATGGAAAGAACATAATCAATATATCTGAATATGAAATTAAACGATCTGATAAATTCGATCTTCTTATTTCTGACAAAGACGGGCCTGAAGAAACTTGGACTCATGTGAAAATAAGAAAACGTCGGCAAGGAAAGGCGCACAATATCGTTCCAATAAGTTTTTTACACACTCTCTCTCTCACATTCTCTCTATCTCTCACACACCTCTCTCTTTCTCACATCCTCTCTCCTCTCTCTTTCTCTCTCACACCTCTCTCTTTCTCACATACCTCTCTCTTTCTCACATACCTCTTTCTTACTCACACACCTCGTTCTCACACACCTCTCTCTCTCACACACCTGTCTCTCTCTCTGTCACACACCTCTCTCTGTCCACACACCTCTCTCTCTCTCACACCTCTCTCTCTCTCTCTCTCTGTCTGTCACACACGTTTCTCTCTATCTCTCTCAGACCTCTCTCTCTATCTCTCTCTATCTCTCTTACACCTCTCTTTCTCTCTCTCTCTCTCTGTCACACACCTCTCTCTCTCTCTCTCTCTGTCACACCTCTCTCTCTCTCTCTCTCTCTCTCTCTCTCTCTCTCTCTCTCTCTCTCTCTCTCTCTCTCTCTCTCTCTCTCTCTCTCTCTGTGTGAGACACAGAAAGAGAGACACAGAGAGGGAGGGAGGGAGGGAGAGACAGAGAGAGAGAGACACAGAGAGAGAAAGACAGAGAGAGACAGACAGACAGAGAGAGAGAGAGACAGACAGACAGACAGAGAGAGAGAGACAGACAGAGAGAGAGGGAGAGAGGGAGACAGAGAGAGGGAGACAGAGAGAGAGACAGAGAGAGAGAGAGACACACAAAGAGGGAGACAGAGAGAGAAGAAATGATAGAGATTGAAAGAAAAGTGGGAAGAATACTAAAGAGAAAGAACGAAATAGTAGAAAGAAAGATAAAGATCCGTTCCAAAGTAAATTCTTTAGGGCCATTGTTAACCCATAAGAAAATACACCTTTTAAAGGTGCACGGCTAAAGCAGTAATGGGTTCTCCTCCGTCGGCGCTGTACACGATGACAGTCCATAGGCGAGAACACCACTGCCTACCAGAACTTTGGTAAGGTTGGCGCACTTACCTTCAGTTACCTTCATTAGGTAAGAGCGCACCCAATACAATGAAATGAATCATTTTATAAAAATCAAACTAATGCTAGTTGCGGTATTTTTTATTTCTTATTCTTGCAGTTAAAAGTATACAAGAAAGCAACTCTTGAAGTGTTACTTTCATTTGTATATACAAATTGTATCACTCTATTGAAATTATAAGTTTAATAGAGTAAAAATGTTTTATTTTTCAAATATTGCAAAATAATTGAAATGAACGTTTTAACGGGAGATAACTTCAGTTGTTTACTATACATCCTACGAATAAAATATAACATCTGTTTTCCATTCTTTTCACGTGAATAAATCATAATAAACAAAAAAAACACAAATTGCTCTCACTTTTACGTAACTATAAACAAAAAAACTAGAAGATGTGACATGATTGCCAATTAGACAACTATCCGCGAAAGTGCAAATGAAGTGGATGTCTATAGTTAACTATATGATATGTCAAAGTGATTTGTTATATTTATTTGCTTAGTCGTTTTGTGTTTTTTGACTGTTATGCGTCTTTTCATTTACGCCAAAGCATTGTCAGTTTGTATTCGACTTATGACTTTCAATTCCCTTTGAGTTTTAAGTAAAAACGGCAAATATACCACATAAAATGCCACGTGTTTACAGTAATAAAAACTTGATACAGGATGCCATTATTTACATTATTTGGGTTGCAAATATACATTATGGTATACTTTTACAAATCGCATTCTATACATAAAATATTAAGTGTTATACTCATTTAGATGTATCAAAATGTTTTAAGTAATTCTGAGTATTAATTAAAATCACCATTTTCTTAGGATTTTTTCTTTTATCCAATAAAATATTCGCAAGTTAAGAAGGAATGCAGGCCCTTGATGTAATGGCTGACTTCAGTCTTTTACGTTGTTTAGTAATGTTCTTGTGGTTTCTTACAATTCAATGAATTGGCGTTTATGTCGTATCTTTGGAAGACTATTTTTCGATCATTCATAACTTGTATAGACTCCAAACCAATTAATAACCTGACATATGGTAAACTTTGTACACATATGTCTATTGTAAAACAAAGAATGTCCAGTCTTAGACCCTTGATATTTTATAAGTTGTCATTGGCTGTTAACTAACTTAAACCTTAAACTTTAAAGTGTCATTTCGGGACCTTGTATAGCGTACTGTGCGGTATTGATCTTGTTTATAGTTGAAGGACGTCCGCTGACCTATATGTATTAACCTATAAGGCCTTTGGTCTCTGGTTGAGAGTTATCTCATTGGCATTCATATCATATATTCTTATCTTTATACTTAAAATTCAAATGACTTCTTAAATCATTGTGTTAATGAGTGGTATTTCATTCTCGTACAACAACATTATCCTTTAGTTGGTTTTGTGTCAAAGATATAAGGCTACTTTGTTTGAAAAACAAAGAGATCTCACATGAAATAACATAATAATGTATAAAACCGCTTTGAATTTATTTCTAGAGCTGCATAAAACACAACAAAGTGGTATCTTGTTGGATTTTATTCATTTGTTTTATGTGAACCATATTTTAGAACTCAAAAAAAATGTTTAACCCCGCTGAATTTTTGCGCCTTTCCAAAGTCAGGAGCCTCTGTCCTTTGCTATTCTTGAATGATTTTTGTTTTCGTTTCTTATATAAAAAAGAAGATGTGGTATGATTGCCAATGAGACAACTGTCCACAAGAGACCAAAATGACACAGACATTAACAACTATAGGTCACCGTACGGCCTTCAACAATGTGCAAAGCCCATACCGTATAGTCAGCTATAAAAGGCCCCGACATGACAATGTAAAACAACTCAAACGAGAAAACTTACGGCCTTATTTGTAAAAAAAATTAACGAAAAACAAATATGTAACACACAAACAAACGTCATAAACTGAATTACAGGCTCCTGACTTGGGACAGGCACTTACATAAATAATGTGGTGGGGTTAAACATGTTAGCGGGTTCCCAACCCTCCCCCTAACGTGGGACAGTGGTATAACTGTACAACATAAGAACGAACTATAAAAATCAGTTGAAAAAGGCTTAACTCACCAGATGGACAAAAATACAAGTGGACGTGGCTGGGTACTTATACATCCCGACAACAAAAAGACACTAGGAACAGACCTGAGAGTACTCGCAGTTATCTGATAGCTAGTTCAAAGCCACTAAATACTAATAAAACAATCATGCATCTAAGACTATATGTATATTTCGGAGTTTATCATGACGTCCATTATCACTGAACTAGTATACACTTTTATTTAGGGGCCATCTAGAGCGCGCATCCGGGTTTGGGAGTTTCTTGCTGCATTGAAGACCCATTGGTGACCTTCGGCTGTTTTATGACATTTGATGGGGTGTTATCTCCTTGACACATTCCCCCTTTCTATTCACAATTTTATTGTCATTAATCGTGTTCGTAGTCTTTCTTATAATATGCATTTTTGTAAAAACGTTTTGCTTATGATTTTTATTATCAATCTTTATGCAGGTTGATAAACTCTTCTTTTTTTCCGTTTCAGACACAAAAGAGAATTCATTAAGATAATTATAACGTAAAGTCAAGTTCAATAAGTTTAAATAAGCTCAATCATTAATTCAAAATTTAATATCAAACAACAACATCAACAAAGCAATTATCGAAGGCAACTTTAAAGCACTCAATTCGCTTACAAAAAATTACGAAATCCTTAATTGTAATATCTACGGTTGTATTTTGAAGTTGATATCGTAGGACATTATTAACTATTGGGAGACGTAATATCTTGCACTGTTCATAGTAAATCTGTCAAAAATTACAGTGCAGGCAAAAAACTTAGAATTAAGAGGAGCGATAGAATAATCAAATTGAAACAAAACAGTCAATTCATAAGCAAACATTTAAAATGACCAAAAGACAAAAGGCAGTATACAAAACACAGATAAAAAAAAACTAATGGGTGAGCAGGTGCTCTAGAAAAGGATAAACAGAACCTGATCTTCATGCGACACCTGTCGAGTTGTTGGAAAAAAGTATTATTTGACTGTATGTTCAAAACGTGTTTCTGCAAAACCTGTCATCAAGTGCAATACAGACACAAAAGTAAATAAAATATATTCAATGTTGAAGACATTACAGACCAGAAAAAAACATTTGTAGAACAGTCAACAATGTATAATGTCAATTTTTTTATGACATCAAACAACGAAAAATGTCAATAAACCTATCTTCTATACTATTAAACGAGAAGACCTCATTTTGTGTGTCGCTTCTCTTCTTCCCGCAATAAATTGATCATCATGCCTCTGTGTCCTATAGGTACCATGCATAGTCGCATTTGTCATCCATTCTTATGACTTCTCAGTTTGAGTTATTATGGGAGAAAAACGGGGGGGGGGGGGGGGAAGGCGTCCGGATAATGTTTCCGTCATCAGACTGACTTTTTGTCATACCAAAGACTTCCCATTTGAAACTTTTAAACATAATTTTCATAATTACTCGGGGACATGCCACTTATTTTTGCGTTATTCTCCATGTATACTATGATAATAATCATATAGAGACTCTCAGTCATCGCCGTGGAGAAGAAACTTGGAATTAATAGTTAACAGCAAATACACTCTAATATAATATACGTATGTTCATAGTATATGCAGAAACGCGAAAACTCATATAATTTAAGAGAAAGCAAAAAAAACCAACAACGGACTTTGGAAAAAAAGGAGAAGGCTTTAAATAGTTGTCCTGTCTCCAAGTACCTATTACTTTTGATATCTTTTCTGAAATTCTCCAGACATGGAATCTTTTACAAAGTTTCATCCTACAACAGTTTACATACCTTTAACCAAACTCTAAATGCCCGCGATTTCGCGGGTGTGTTCTAGGACCTATTTATTTTTCAATAAGGATTTGATTTAGATAGTATAACCATTATATGAACACATGATTAATATATGATGTTTAAAAATGTATGTTTCCCTATCCCTCCAATAATGTTACAATTCGACCGAAGGATATATCGTTTTTTTTTGTTTTTTTTTTATAGAACTTTGTTTCCAATCATTAAAGTGTAACGAAATCTATATAAATATATATATATATATAAACTAGTTTACCGCGTGGTCTTGGACTGCAACATTGTCTATAAGAGAGGGGTGAAAGATACCGGAGATACATTGAAACTCATAGATTGAAAATATAGAATGACAACGCCATGGCTAAAAAATGAAAAACAAACAGATAAATAAGATATACCATAGAAAACTAAAGACTAAGCAACACAAACCCCATTAATAACTGTGGGTTATCTCAGGTGCTCCGGAAGGGTAAGCAGATCCTGCTCCATATGTAAAGCAAGAGATGCATGTGGGCTAGATATTGTATTATCATCCTACCCGGCTGACACAAACAAACTTTTTTGCAAGGATATTCATCTACATGCACATTATATCATGAACACTGTTATATAAGTCTTAATTTAGCTTTGCTGACCAGGTTGTCCACGGCACCATGCAAATGCAGACTGGAGTATAACAATGTCGCAAAAAATGTTTTACGTAACTTTGTTTTTGGACAACTATTATGTTACAGTTCAAAATGAAATTAGGGTCAAATATTACCAATTATTCACTTAGCGAATGCCAGTCTTGAGTCCTAAGGTTAGTGAAAGCGATGGATAAAACAGTAAAAAGAAAGTTTGTTATGGTGTATTTTATTTTTCACTTTTCATGTCAAAAAGTAGAAAGTTCAATAAAGGCAACACTTTTTCTTATTATTCCCATAATGTTAGAGGTATGAATAAAATACACCATTTTACCTTTATATTTATAACTCGAAAGACAAGGCTTTCACTTTGAAATAGCAAGTAAAAAATATCAATACGTTTGCATTTTATAATGAGTGTTGTCTATGTAGACCTCAAAATTCTCATTAGGAAAGAATCAGGAAACGTGTTACAACATTTCAATAGTTAACAAGCAGAACATACTAAAAAATGAAAATTCTACATTCTGATTTATAGTAGAACAATCACGAAAACACAAAACCGTTAAACAAATAATCACATATAAATAATAAATCATTTTTCTAAATGTAAAAAGAGAGAAGATGAAAAGTCTGAAATTTTCCTTCAAAATCTGGATCTTTTTATTTGACTCTTAAATATAGTATTATTCCTTTGTTCTTATCATTATGCATGTTATGGTGGTACTCATTATTTTCTCACGCTTTTTTTATTCGACATGAACAAAATATTTTCATGATTTAAGATTTATAAGACTCGTTTGGACCAAATTGGAGGGCAAAACCAAATTATGGAGCTTTAATTAGAATATGATGGACAGTTATCTGATATAATATGTCAGGGCATTGCATCTGGCCCGAGAACACAGTTATTTCGTAGTGCATTTCATTTAGACAATAACTGGGAATTCAGCAATCCCACCTGCGCTTTCTTGATAATATATTTAAAGCGTGGTGTACTAGTTTTAGGACAAATTATATCAACATTTTAGAAAACTTCATCAGTTCTATCTCAAAATAAGGACAATTTTATGGAAAGGGGGTCTTGAATTCTTTTGACAGCTACCGAAATGCAAATTTTTAACCTTTTTCAGCTGGACCAAATTACTACTTTACTCTAATATTTATGAACAAAACTGTTTGACAGTGTAGTTCCATCCCTCTTCTTGCTTTTTGAGGCATACAACATGAAAATTTAAATTTGGAAAGGGGTATACAAAAAATGGCAAGTACCATACTGTCCACACTAGGGGCTATATTTATACACATCAAAAATCGAAGGGACAATGATTGTGTTCCAGGACCATCTGCATTTTAGTGTATAGTAGATAACGCTAGTGTTACTGATTATACAGTACCACACATTTTGGATAACATTATGACTAAATCTTTATTACTAATCTTTGATTAGTTTATATATATTCATTTTTTCGTATTAACGTCACATCTTTCATTTGAAAACTGCAATTTATAATTTATGTCGTTCCCTGGGAAGGATTCACACCAAAGATTTTAGTACGTAAATTACAGAGTAAAAACAAAAGGTATGTGTCCTTAGTTAGGAGCCTGTTGTTCGGAAGTTGTTGTTTGTTTGTGAGATTCATATTTGTTTCTCGTTTTTTATATAAATTAGACCGTTTGTTTCCCTGTTTTCATTGTTTTATACTAGTCATTTGGTGCTCTTTAATAGCTTGCTGCTTGATGTTAGTCAAGGCTCTGTGTTGAAGGTACTTTGATTTAGAATTATTATTTTCAATACATTAATGCTTGGATGGAGAGTTGTCTCATTGACACTCATGCACCATCTTTTTATCTAAATTCAATAGTAACCTATCAAATCGATTTTTTAAATTTTGACTGCAAAAATACTTTTGTGTAAAAGCCCGCACGATTTTTATTTGAGCTCGATGGTTAATGTTTTTTTTCAGTCCACACCTTAAACTACAACTGAAGAGATTGTTGCCAATATAATGAATGTTTTATGAACATAAATAACGCTAGTCAAGAAAACCAACAATTTCAATCTATTTCAGAAAACGTCAAAACGTATAACGGTGATGAACAATATGAACTAACAGAATAGAAAACGAACACATGCAATCACAAAATATGCCAATGAGCAGAGAAACTTCACCAGTTAATTAAAACAAAAACCACCAAAATATCTGCATCTCTACAATAAAAAAGACACTTAATACTTTTATAGCATACTGAAATAATAACTGACATATAGTTAAAAGCCAGAACAATAATAAAAAAAATCAAGCATCTAAGACTTATCTTTTCATTTATTACTCCCAAGTATCAATATACCAGCATCACCTACATAGGGGTTATACGTTTTATAACTCATTTGATATCAAATAGCTTGCAGCTGCTATTCAGGCTATATAAAACGTCACCAGCGTCTGAGCAGGAAGTTGATGAACCAGGGTTTTGTCAAAGAACGTCTCGGTCTTTTTCAAAACATAAAGTCGATCTGAAGATACAAAGACCTTATCGATGAATATTTTGTATCAACTTCACAAATAATACCTGATGATGCTATGTATTTTGGGGCTTCCCTTGGTTTTGATCTGAAGTCTTTCTCGCTTTAGATAAGGTGAATCTCTAGATTGCTATAAGCAAGGTTAGATAATTGGTCAGTGGTCCTTAAGTTATTCCATAAAGAAATAGAGGAAAAATTCATTATTTTCAGAAGAAACTAAAAAATCCAAACCTTAAAACAACCTTAATATAACTAAAGATATTCCAGATACTTATAAGTAACAAAAATTTGGTTCTATTTCATAAGAAAATGCCTGTACATTTTGTACCAAGACAGTAATATGACAGTTTTTATCTATTCGTTTGATGTGTTTGAACTTTCCTTTTTGAATTTTCCCCGGAGTTTTAAGATTTATCGTATGTATACTGATTCATGACTTAAGACCAATCGTAGTCGTAAGGTTTTTTTGTGAAATCGACTCCAGAAGAAACTAAAACATCCAAACCTTAAAACAACCTTAATATAACTAAAGATATTCCAGATACTTATAAGTAACAAAAATTTGATTCTATTTCATAAGAAAATGCCTGTACATTTTGTACCAAGACAGTAATATGACAGTTTTTATCTATTCGTTTAATGTGTTTGAACTTTCCTTTTTGAATTTTCCCCGGAGTTCTAAGATTTATCGTATGTATACTGATTCATGACTTAAGACCAATCGTAGTCGTAAGGTTTTTTTGTGAAATCGACTCCAGAATTTTGGTGAATTGGCTCTTTCATTTTTCAAAAAAAAAACCACACAACTGATAAACTTTGTCGAAATAAACCAAGAATTTGTTTTCACATGTTTTTGCCATTTCAAAATATTAACCCGCTTTTTATGAATAATTGGATAAACAGTGATATAATTTATGTAAATTATATCATTGACGACAATGGGAAAAAAAGATCAAATAAAAATATTTAAAACACTACTAAAAATCAATAATGGAGTATATCTGAAATAAACTCATCGTAAAACTTTTCTACGAAAGAATGAACTAAAAATCAAATGTTAATGTTTACCTATCTTTTATTCATATATATATACTAGTATATCGCGGAAAATTTGAAAACTGAAAATTTGAGCAAGCTAAAGATTTGTCAATACCTCGTTTATTTTTGGAAATGAAAAATAGAATTTTGTTTTAAATAAAATTTGAATTGAAAAAGTAAGCCAGAAAGAAATTGTAATAGGCTAAAGAATAACAGATAATCAGTAAAGTTCATACAATATGAATCTCACAATTATAGGATTTGCAATCTACAATTGTTGTTCTGTATCAAGCCAAAGAAATAAATATACGCTTATCATTTTTAAATGGGAATTTGATCAATATGTAAAATAAAACGATTAAGACAAAACAAACGTAATGGTTTATTAAAACAAGATCGTGTGCATTTCTTAGTATTTCCTGTGTTTAATACACATATTACAAAATATTATTAACTCGTAAAATGTCAGAAATATTATTTGAATAATACAGATAACCCTTGTCAAGGGGAAATAATTGATCTGTTTCGTGCACTTCTGCATTTAATAAATAAAAAAGTTAGATTTGAAACGTCGTCTGATCGGCATTTTATTTAATCAATAAAATTTTGATCAGCAAGAACTATTTCTGTTTCAAAATTGTCAGATATCACGCATCCTTTTTAGAAATGTTACATTACATTTCTCATTATTAAATTTAATAAACCAGCTTGTATGTCCCTTGTCTCCTAGGCGGCATAAACATATCAAATAAAATGTTAATAATGTTCTATTAATATTAAATATGTCGTGCTAGATCATTTTTCAGTACCATGTTAAAAGATGACGTGTCGAATGACCAAACTCCGAAACAGTGATGACATTGCTTCGCTTAACTATTACTTAAAAGTCAACGTAGCGAAGAAAAGAGGAAGTAACCACTGTTTTTGGAGTTCGCCTTTTATGGCATAGTAACAACGTCTCCGGGTGCTATATATATCATGAATGAATTTAGCGCATCGCATATTTAAAATATACTCAATGACAGAGGTATATCCTTGCTAAATTGTCATATATCATGCATCCTTTTCTGAAATATTAGACCAGATTGTTTGTTCCTTGTCTCTGTGGTGTCATTAACATATTAAATGATTTGTATATAATGTTCTATTAATATTAAATATGCCGTGCTGGATCATTTTTCAGTACCATTAAAGAATGACGTGAAGAAGAA
The DNA here is from genome assembly GCA_019925275.1 of Mytilus edulis. Taxonomy (NCBI): domain Eukaryota; kingdom Metazoa; phylum Mollusca; class Bivalvia; order Mytilida; family Mytilidae; genus Mytilus; species Mytilus edulis. The sequence goes on from CM034357.1 coordinate 36,621,374, forward strand.
TGACCCTTTTATGACATTGTACCAAAGTCTCACAGTGATTTATAAATCATAAATTAATTGAGTGCTTTGAATATAACCACATACTCTATGATAGAAATATATCCTTTATAATATGATAGCGCTGAATGGTATTTTTTTCTATAGAAAATAGGGTTATAAATATTTCATAGCTTTAAATGCGCGAAATGATATTTTCAAAAATATCAATGAAAGCTATGGATTTTCGTGACTTACTGACAATAACAATAGATAGTTAAAATAGATAAAACCGTAAATAAACTTGTCATTTTTTCATATATAGAAACTATTTTAAACTCAGAAATCAAGAAAATAACAGGCTACTATGAAGCAGGCAAAAAAAATTAAACATTAGTATATAAAAAAGGTTTATTGATAAATAACTCTGATGTAAATTTTTAAAACGAAGATTTTGTACGAGCTCTGTCTCTTGTGAATCAATCGTAGATGATACGCGTGACTGGCGTACAAAATTTCAATCCTAGTACATATGAAGAGTTTATTCACAGTAGATATGATGATAACCAAATATAATCAAAGTCATGTCGCATAACGAACAGGCTATGCTTTTCTTTTCAGAATAAATCGTATCACTTCTGATATATTAGTATTTGTATCTAGAAGTTGTATCACGACTTGTGATATAGAACGTTTTGTTCAAATGAGTTGTCTTAATGAAGCCATCCATACTTTATATGACAAAACGGATAATTAAATAAAACAGGAAATCTTTGAAATTTAAAATCAGTAATGATCGGTTTAATCTACATATGGGCCTAAAGTTATAACTTATTAGTTGCATTAAAGCATCGCTATATCGATCGATTAACACGATAACAAGGTTTAACAGGCAATAATTACATAATAAAAATTCCACTGATGTTACGGAATCAATTTGATATAATTCTTTGATAATGAAGCAACTGAATGAACTTTAAATTAATGATACAACTTTATAAATACTGTCTTTTATTAAAGACAAACTGTGTCTGAAGAGAAGTCACGTATGTTCTGTGATGAGCTTCATACATTTGATATTTCCTTTTCGCTTGTTTTGTAATTTCTAAGGAGTATTGTATTTGTGTGAACAATCATTTTAGTTACATACGTTTAATTAGATTATGTTATGTATATTTTGAAAAGGATTACAGAGTAGCTTCCTGCTTCATGTAGAGATAACGGATGTGGATGTGATGATTTTTTTCTATATGTTAAAATATACCTTATACATGATATACTGATAAAATAACAAGACAACCGTGAGTCCTACATATTCATTTTCCTAAATTGTCTTTGTGTACTATGTATTTATTCTGCAATATAGTTATTTAATGTTAATGAATATTTACTTTAATGCTTTACTTTTCAGTATTAATATTTATAGAGATTATCATTAGGACTACATCACAGCGCATCTTCAAGTACTTGAACCGTAATATTACATAATAATGCACTTATTAGTCTTGTTAGTCTTCTGAACTCTACAATGCTAAATTTGCCTTTTATGAATATCTGTGTTAAAACTTTAACGGTCAAATGACTGGAGAAGAAAACAGCGTATAAATGCGTGTAAAACGTATATAGCGTGTAAATACTTCGCAGTAATGTTTCTTTAAGAGAACTGCTATCAAAAATCAAAGCAAGAAAACAATCATCTGTCACGGAAGGCACTTGGTCTAAAAAAAAAAACATAACATAAATCACACATCTCTACTAAAGTTCATTATACGTTGTAGACGAAACGCGCATCTGGCGTACTAAATTATAATCCTGGTACCTTTGATAACTATTCAGCGGATAAAGTTAAATGTCTAGTTACGAAAGCTTGTAAAATATTTTCGATAACAGGAAAGAATATACAAACAAATCTTTCTACTTTGAAATATATAAATTATTTTTAACATTAGTATTTAATATTTCAGGTATATTTTAAAAGCAGGTTCAATCCACCGTTTATGAATTTTTCTTAAAATGTCCTGTTCCAAGTTAGTAACATGACAGTTATTATCAAATAATCCGTTCAATGCATGTTGGCGTTTGTTTTTTGTAGCAGTTCAGGGTTTCTGTTGTTCCGTTTTTTTCGTCTTATATTTGATGTGTTTCGCACGGTTTTGTTTTGTGACCGGATTTGTTTCAGTAAAATATATCTATGAACAATGGAATACTACTGTTGCCTTTATCTAATACTCATTCTTAATTGAAGTTTAAGCATTTTCTTATTAGTTGAAATGCATAGAGAAAAATAGTTTTCAATAGTAGAAATTTACATGAAAATAACTAATACGTCGTTATGAACACAGAGCCAGCCGGTATGCGTCATATCGACGTCTAATACTACTTTAGTTTTCAATATGATGACAAATGTAAAAACAAAAATCAAAGGAAAAATAGAAAAGCTTAATTTATGAACAAAAATGAACGAACAACACATATGTAACACAATCGACAACCACTGAATTACAGGCTCTTAATTTGAGACAGGCACATACATACATAATGTGGCGGGGTTAAACATGTTAGCATAAGAACGAACTATACAAATCAGTTGAAAAAGGCTTAACTCATCAGATGGATAGAAATACTACAAAGAGTGGATGTGGTCGGTTACTTGTATATTTCAACAACAAAAAGGCACTAAGTACAGATCCTAGAGTACTCACAGTTACCAACACCTAGTTTTAAGCCATTAACATTAATAAAAAAATCATGCAACTAAGACTTAATTATCAATCAGTTCACATCAAACTTCCAGTGGATTAAGTTTAAAGATGTCATAAACAGTAAGAGAAAACATGACATTGTGCAAAGTACGGTCTTCAACATTGAGCATTGGCTCTTTCTGAACAGAAAGCTATAAAGAGCCCCAAAATGACATTGTACAACCATTCAAACAGGAATCTTTAGGATGAGTCATCGTAGAAGAGATTGCAAAAATGAGGGTTTTCTGAAATAGAAATAAAGTACGATTATGTGAACACATGTGTTCTTGAATGAATAACGTCTTGGTGTATAGTTTGCTGCTCGGAACCAAATTGAGAACTATCGGCTCACTAACTTTTAAGTATGAATGATGGTTGTTACAAGAGTGAATTGTTGTGAGGAATTTCTCTCTCTTTTCGTCCAGGAAGTATTAGAAAGTGATGGTTATCAACAATTTCTGGCGCATAGATCACAATGGTTTTGTTGCAATTTACGTAACAATACCCTCAATATGACTCAGCGGAGCACGCGAGGAACAGATATGACCTCTGCGCCGGAGATTGGATTCAAAGAACAATAAGAGGTGTTATGTGACATATACATTGGATGTTAATTCGTTTAATTCAATTTTACAAATTGTTTTAACTAGAATATTTAGTGCGAAGAATTCATAGTTTAATGTTATTTGCCCGTAATTTTACACTTCATTTGAGCCATGAGAGGCATTTCACCTATGTCATTTAATCCTTTAATATTCTGCATCTATTTAAAACGGGAAGGTGCTTGTAATATAAATAGATAACAAACGTATTTATGATCAGTTCAAAAAAAATAATGAGTTATGCATATTAATTTTTATTGAAGCTGAAATATTGTTTATCTATCGTTGGATCATCAATACATTTCTACAGGGATGGAATTTATCTGTTATTCAAGACTAAAAGTGTTAAACAAATGATTGATGTACTAACAGCAGTATTTGTGAATCTGTAACATTCCAAAGTCAAGTTACCAAGGATATAAAAAAAAACGTATCGCCTGTGAATATTATCAAATCTGAACGTCTGAATAAAAGTTCAGAAATATATAAATGAAGCTCAACTCTATCTTAAATCTCATATATTAACTAACGTATACTCGTATTTGACATTAAGGACAGTCACAATATTTTCTTGAAAGATGCAGTAGGACTTAATTAGTTATATTTCCCCTGATAAAAACTGAAATTTAATATTTGTTCATGTTAGTGGCCTCGAAAAAGTCATTGACATGTATGGTAAATGTCACGAACAGCTCTCTCTTTGGTTGAACATATTTGATTCCAAAGGGACACAACTGTGCTCCTCTTTTTGGTTTCTTTTATATAGATGATGTCCTTTGACTAAATAATTCATAATCTAGGGAATATTTTGAAAGCATTTACCCTATCAAACTTGCAATAAAGGAGACAACAGATACAGTTAAGTATGCCTTATATCTTGGCCTACGTCTTTTAAAAATGTTGCAATAATAAAAATCAATGCTCAAACACATCAATCAAATGGAAAAAAAACTGTCGTATTCCTGACTTTAAAAAGGCGTTATCTATGTAAAACAAATCGTGGATTGAACCTGGTTTTAAAAAATATTACCACTATTTTTGCATGTGCCAAATATAATACACAGAGCAGCATCTTGTTGTTCGTGCGAACATATTATCTCTGTTTCGAATATTTTAAAGATATAAGTAAGTTTATACAAAATTGAAATGGGCCTCATAAATGTTTGCTTTATCTATACATGCTATAGTTTAATCCCGAAATGACGCTAGACCAATTTATTAACGTTTTTTTCGTTTAAAATCAGAATCGTCAATGTCGATTGAAATAGAATAGATAAAAAGGCTATAAATGGTATGAAGTAATAGTTATAAAGATCCAGAATTCCTAAACGTTTTGTAGAATACAGCTTATCGTCTCATTTTTGTAGGTTATATGTTGCTATTTCTATAATTTTGCGTTTTAACGTGATGTCATCAGAGCTTTTTCATTTCCTTTAAACTAAATTTAGATTATGTTGATATAAATAAATAATCTTTCCTAATAGTTTCATATCAAATGTCATTGACTGCAGTTTATTACGATAATCATGTATATCTGTCTGTGGTAGTAAAACAAATTTACTAACGTAATGAAAAGTATTGAAATCTAATTTTGTATTCAACAAAACTTTCTATCGATAGGTTATAAATTTCTAATGATCAGCTGCCAAAATAGACACAAAGATGAAATACAAATATCATGGCATACAAAACATATAATCACATCCATTTAAAGGTAAATACAACTCAAATATTAGACGCAGAACCAAAAGCTGAACTAAATGATTCTCTCGACAATTTCAGAAGAAAGGGCTGGCATGTATGATAGGAAAATCGATGGTACCAGGCTTATAATTTGATACGTCAGACGTGCGTTTCGTTTTTATTAGACTTATCCGTCACGCTCAGATAAAGAAAAAAGTTAGAAAGCAAACAAGTATAAAGTTGAGAGCATGGAGGACCCATAATTCAAAGAAAAAAGTGCATTATTTATGTATGTGCCTGTCCCAAGTCAGGAGCCTGTAATTCAGTGGTTGTCGTTTGTTTATGTGTTACATATTTGTTTTTCGTTCATTTTTTTACATAAATAAGGCCGTAAGTTTTCTCGTTTGAATTGTTTTACATTGTCTTTAAATATCAGGGCCTATTATAGCTGACTAAGCGGTATGGGCTTTGCTCTTTGTTGAAGGCCGTACGGTGACCTATAGTTGTTAATGTCTGTGTCATTTTCGTCTTTTGTGGATAGTTGTCTCATTGGCAATCATACCACATCTTCTCTTTTATAAAATTGGCTACGGTAATCTATGTCTGGGATAAGACCATTCTTATATTTCAAATGATACATTTGTTGACAGTAAATTTATAAAACAAAAATGACAATATAGTCACTCGTTAAGAAATGCTTCAAATTGTTAAATAGGGAGATAGATTATCATCATCTCAAAATTTCTACATCTGGCGCAAAACACAAATCACAAGAACATGTTAGCTGTGCTTCTCTGTTAAGGTATTTACAAAGAAGTTCTATCAGTTATAAGCAATAAATTAAAAGTTTGCAAAAATTAGACTAAAAAATGGCAAAATTGTACAACGATTCATATATATTGCAATACAAAAGTAGTGATAAGGTATGAGCTTGATGACTAAAAAATAGACGCAATGAAAATTTCATTTCAAATCAATGAATATATAACATCGTTTGACAGTGTTGCTGATTCTGATTAAGATACATCTCGATCTGGATAATGCCACTCCTCGTGTTTTATATAAACGTAATGCACTGTTCAGAACTGATAAAATATTTATCAATAACTTATATGTCAATTAAAGGTAATGGGATGACCCCCTCAGAAATGAAAGGATTACATCAAATATAAAATTTTAAAAAAATAATTTGTTTTATAACTTCCATATATTTATAACAAAACTGGTTAATTGTAGTGTAAAATGACAGCATAGTGATATGTTCAAAATTCTTAAACTTAGATGTAAAATTATATATTGATGGCTGTTATTGTTATAGTACATGTAAAACTATAAAATAAAATGTAGAAAGATACGATGTTGGACAATGTCAAGAACATTTTTTATAAAATGTCAATGCGAAAAAAAAGATATATATTTAGTCACCCTAATAACTTCAATTTAACGAAGCGAAGTCCACCCAAAACAATTACCAAACATGATGATTGAACCTCAATAAAAGTGTAACCTTTATCAAAACATTAATTATGCGGCAATATAAAACCTTTAACATATAATTCATCAACAACTTAGTTTATGATCAATATAACCATAAAGAGCTAGTTGTGACCTGACACGTAGAAGTTCTGAAGGTAGAACGTTACTCTAGCAATACATCACTGTGTTTAAAAGAAAAATATGAATTGTTTTAAATTGTCGTGTGATGTCGTTATTAAGATTCAATGTTGATGTATTAAGTCTCAAAAAGACAAAAACGGAACAACTTTATATTTAGAAGCTTTGACATTTCGGAAATAGCAGCGACCAGGCATACATTAGTGTTTTATCAATCTGTAATTATCGTTGCTGTCTCCATTAATATTGCTACAAAAGATGAACTATCTATTGATTAGAAAACAAGTTAGCATTGGTATTCATAAAGGACAAGCTTCATATTTTGCTTTTAACTTGTATTGCAAATTAAGTCGTTCCGCAGATTCATTTTAAGCTCTTAGATAGTTATAATGTTAAGCTGTCAACACCCACGATGAAGGTCAATGTATAGTTCAAAATGTTCACCTAACGTTGCAAAACAACGTTTCTCTTTATTCCGAATATGCATGTTTTAATTTCGTTCTTGTACATTATCAATTGTTGATTGGCTATGATATTTCTGGATCTAGACACATTATAATGTACAAGGAACTATGTAGACCCACACACTGTCCTTTTGATTCATGTCGTTTAGTAAATATGTCTGTTTCTTTCTATTTTAAGCTCATTTTGCAAGAAGAAAAACAAAATAGTAGCTACCTTCATGAACTGCTTTCGATGATCTTTAATGACCTAGTAGCTACAGCACTGATATATTTTCTCCATTCAACGAATGTGCTATATTTTTATATATTAAATATACAATATAAAGATGATGATTAATTTCGTTTCTTTGTCCCCAACAAATTTACGCAAATGCCAAGTATCGTCTGCGTGTTTGTTTTCCCTGTCATGTTTGCTTTTGCTTTTTGTTGATTCGGTTACCCACAGTGTTGAATATTTTTAGAAATCTGTACATGCATGAATAGTACAAATGTGTATACATATGTATTGACAATAAATATTAATCATTTACACACATTTACAAATAAAATGTTAAAAACGAAACACGCGATATTATATCAATTTTTTATTTGTGTTTAAGACTAGAATAATTCAGTCTTTGCACTTTTACTCATTCACGCATCGTTGTAAATATAATGAAGTTTGATGCCTCTCTTAAACAAGTGAGAGGTTTAGCGCTATAAAATCAGGTTCAATCCACAATTTTCTACATTTGAAAATGCCTGCACTAAGTCAGGAATATAACAGTTTTTGTCATTTAGTTTTCTTTGTCCCTAACAAATTTACGCAAATACCAAGTATCGTATGCGTGTTTGTGTTCCCTTTCATCTTTGCTTTTGTTTTTATGTTTATTCGGTTACCCAAAGTGTTGAATATTTTTGAAAATCTGTAAATGTATAGTTCAAATGTGTGTACCTATGTCTTGACAATAAATATTAATCATTCACACATATTTACACATAATATGGTAGAAACAACACACGCGATATTATATCAAATTTAACTTGTGTTTAAGACGACTAGAATAATTCAGTCTTTTGCACTTTTACTCATTCACGCATCGTTGTGAATATAATGAAGTTTGATGCGACTGTCATACAAGTGAGAGGTTTAGCGCTATAAAACCAGGTTCAATCCACCATTTTCTACATTTGAAAATGCCTGTACCAAGTCAGGAATATAACAGTTGTTGTCCATTTGTTTGATGTGTTTTAACATTTGATTTTGTCATTTTATTAAGGACTTTCTGTTTTGAATTTTCCTTGGAGTTGAGTATTTTTGTGATTTTACTTTGTTTGCATTTTTACTCATAAACGTAGACGTGAAATCAAACAGATATTTGCAGTAAAAATAGATCTAGGCTACGTTTTTTTACTAGAAAACATCCCATTTTATACATGATGGGACCTTTTATAACAGTTTTCCGATATTAAACATTATTCAAGGTAACCTTTTTTTAATTAGTTGCCAGCATCGACATTATTTGAAATCTGGTGAATAATTCTGTCATTTGTAATTATACCACACCTTCTTTTATATACATGCCAAGTATATCTTTGGAAGTGACAAAACCAAAATAATGTCCGATTGATTATAATTAAGATAAAGAAAGTGTTTGAATGACCTAATTTACCTATTAACTAGTTCTTAAGCTAATGTCACTCTTGCAGTGCATAATTAGATTAAAGAAAACAGCAGTTAACCGATTTGCACATTTCATTATTCCTTGATTGGATTTATTGTCTTAAAAGATTATTTAAAATTTATGCTTTTGAACAAATTTTGATAAAGAGAAACTTTTAAAGATAAACATGTTTTGCAACTAGAAAAGGATACAAAGGGATCAAAATATTGATGTTAAAAATACAAATATAATCGTTTAAAGAAGACAAGAATAAAGTTGAAATTTAAAGCAATTGGATAATTTTGTTTTTAGCTGTAGTATTTAATGTGACATGTGCACTTTGGTGGATCCTTTGTTCAGCCGCCATTCGGAGACATATATATGACGATGACCCGCAAATGACCGTTGTGATGATATGACCTTTGATGTTAGTTTATTTACAGACTTAATATTTGAAAATTGTCCATGTTATACCATAATTTCGTCGTTGTCAATTGTAAAATGCCGGTAAGCCGATAATGCTAGGATAGTCATTTGGTTTCCATTGTTAAGTACATCTATCTAAGGTAATGTCATCGGCAGACAAGAACATATTGCTGTAAAAGGATTGTAGAAAAATCCGTATATATGAAAACGAGTTCAAGCAAATTTCATATATCAAATATCTCGTTTTAATGATTGTTAGCATGACAAATTCCCGATTTAATAAATCAAAATTTCCTACATCGAAGCAATAAATTATTCAAAAGTCAAAATATTGTCTGAAATGGAAATTATGATTGAATCAAGATATTAACAAGCTATAACAGGACCATTACTTTCAAACAGTGGATTACATATATACATATTCACAAGGTGGTTTGTGTTAGTTAATTACAACCAAGTTATCAGAGTATTAATGCAGATTTGTTGGTAAATAATATTCTAATTAAAAAGAATTATTGAAATATATTACTTTTTGACTAAATGCAAAATTTATAATCTTTGATTACAATTTAATCACTGAAATCTGATTGTGTCATTTTAATTAATGTATTAGTTTCCGTACGTTTTTAGCAGATTATAATCTATACTTTTAAAGTATAAAAGAATAATTGTGGTCTGAGGCCAGAAACACGAAAATAATTCAATTCAACAGAGGGCAACACATAACGGACTTTGGAAAAATGGAAAGGGCTTTTGATACCTTTTATGAAATTCTCCAGACATAAAATGATATATTACTTCTTGTTTTGTTTAAACGTGGCGCAGAGTTGCTTTTCTTTTGCTTTCTAATTATTGCTCTTCGATTTTTTATTTTTTATTTTGCAATGTTTGTCTAGTCCTCCCCGTTCTCTTCTTCTCTCGTAAAAAAATCAAATTATTTCAAAATATTACAGTGATATTATGTTTTTCCGTTTATGTTTTATAGATTTATAGATTTATAGATTCTTTTATTAATTTTCTATCTTTCTGATGATGTAATCAGATTGTCTTCGACTTGTAATTTCAACACCACATTCTGTATGAGTCAGACCGAAGTCATGATCCTTTAAATCAATGGTTGTGATTTCTTGTGGTATATCATATTTAGTTATCGTTTATTGTTGCGTTCAGACAGGCTGTTTGTTTTCTTCTTTGCATTGATTTGCATTTGTCATAACCCTTTTTTATAGCTTCCTATGCATTTTGGGTTTCACTTATTTTTGAAGGCCGTGAGATGACCTAGTTTTGTTGATTTCTTGGTCATTTAGTCACTAAATTTGTCTCACTGACAATCATCCTACATATTCTTATATTGAATTTTACTTTGAGATTGAATATCCTAAGGTATCTTTCGTCTCTCTTTTATTTGTATATTTTTTTTAACTTTGTTCCTTTTGTGACACTTGAATTGTTTCCTGTTTTGGGTTTAGATGATCAATATGTACTTTCTACAAATAAACTTTCACATATAATTTTATTTAGATTTATACTGTTTTTCCTGATAAAACAGAATTAGTCTAAACACATTGATCAATGATGTACTCATTCGTGTTTTCAAGATATTTCTGATGGGCTGCTTGTAAATTGTTTGCTTTATTGATAAAATCACATACTTTTATTAAAAGATGTACTTTTGGTTAAATTTGAGAAAACAAAAACGTACTTTAGAATATAGACTATTTAAAAGATCATGACAAATTATAATATTGATTATTTTTTCAGCATCTGGATAATGCAGTTATACAGTTATCAACGAAAACCTTTATGAGATTGACAAGAAAACGTAAACGAAAGACCAAGTGATGAAGAGGAATTATACTAACAATAACAAAAATACCAAACCACGAGGAAAATTCAAAATGAAAGTCCATAATCAATGTAATCGGCTGCTGAAATATAATTAATGAAGAGCAATAAGTCAAAAAAGGAAATAATATAACTCTCATTACAAATTACGGCATACAGAGTTGAAGAATCCCAATCGAGGCCCTCACTCAATTTACATTTTATTTTAGGATTATACCCATAAAAAAAATATTTCCAAGATTCAATAAATTAACGACCTTTAATCACATACCATATCCGACTACGCGACATTTATATACAGAAGGGATCAGAAGTTATATGTTCATTAACGTATATTTGATTATAGTAACATTTGATCAAAGCTGATTTCAGAGTATTAATGTTAATACACAGAACATAAGAGTAATGTATTGTCATGGTTTTTACCAACTACTCGGTGATTTATGTTAATCTTGTAGAGAGAGTAACAACGTATCAACCGTGATTTCAGAGTATTTAAGTTATACTCGGTTAGTTATGTAGATCTGGTAGGGAAAGTGTTTAAAAATTTCGAAGTTGTATACAGATTCTCTATAATAGTAACATCTAATCAAGCAGGTAATGATATCGGATATGTTAATTAGGTCGTAACCGCAATCCCAAAACGACGGGTGCCACATGTGGAGCAGGATCTACTTACCCTTCCAGATCACCCGAGGTCACCCCCAGTTTTTGGTTGAGTTCGTGTTGCTTATTCTTTAGTTTTCTATGTTGTTTCTTGTGTATTGTTGTTTGTCTGGGTTTTTTTGGGTTTTTTTTGGCCTTATCGTTTTCAATATAATAAAGAATATGTGGTATGATCATGATGATTGCAAATGAGACAACTCTCCATAAAAGACCACGAAGAACAAATATGTAACACATCAACAAACGACAACCCCCGAATTACAGGATCCTACAGTAATGTGTCTTTCACCCTTTAAAAATAATAGCATATAATGGTGTTTGCGGTTACTTGATTAATTATGTATCTCTAGTAATGAGTCAAGAGTATAGTAATTGTCTTTCGAATACGATTATTGATTTAGCGGTGTCTGAACCTGCAAGCATTTTTTAAGAAATCGTATTTGTGCATAATGAGAAAAAAATTGTACAAATAAAAAATGTTAAAATTTTAGCAGCCAGTTGTATAAAAATGTTATAATTTTGTAAAGCATAGCGCAAACGGTATGACAAACACTAAACTTGGCCAATTTTAACAAAATGTTCATTCTATGTTCATCTGTCTTATTTAGTATATATAAATATACTTCCCGTAGCATCATCACAGTAAACAAATGTTTAACAAATCTTCAAATATGTCATGCAAATACATATTTATGATTTTTCATCTCATTGAAGCATTAATGATTATATTAAGAAACAGTCGTATCAAATTTTGAACTTTTTAGATTTTTTTTACAGAGGATGTACTTTTTGAAACATATTAATAACATATCTTCATGGTCTTTTCGAATATATACTCGTAATTTTATTAATGATAGTAATACGTTAATGTTAACATTGATTCTTTGAAACAGTTACTAAGTTCTGCATTACATGTTTAATTGTAAGAGGCTTCGCAATGTGCGAGTTTCAGATAACATCTATATCAAGTAAAAAATGGGCGACAGATACCAGAGGAATATTGAAATTCATAGATTGAATTTAGGCAAACAACGCCATGTAAAAATAGAAAAAATACAAACGGGCAAATAATAGTACAGTAAATGATACACATTGTTACCTTTTGATGGCTATTATTCGTTTGTTTCTCTGTCCTGTATTATCTCCCATGTATCTGTGTATTTATTGTAACCCTGTCGTGTAATGTTGTCATTTTAATGTTATAATTAACACTGATATTAAAGCGGGAGGTTTGGCATGCCACAAAACCGGGTTCAACCCACGTTGTTTTTCATAAAATGCCCTGTACCAAGTCAGGAAAATGGCCATTGTTACATTATAGTTCGTTTTTGTGTGTGTTACATTTCGGTGTTGTGTCGTAGTTCTCTTATATTTGATACGTTTCCCTCAGTTTTAGTTTGAAATCCGGATTTATTTTTTCTCTATCGATTTATGAATTTTGAACAGCTGTATACTACTGTTGCCTTTATTTATATTCATCTCTAACAATAAAGTTATATTAAATATTATAAATGCATTCTTACGAACAACCATAGAAATAATTTAACCAATGATTCATAATGCAATAAAGAAAATAAAACTCTACAAATACGTTATACATGGCCAAATCAAAACAGTTGGATACACGGATGAATTGCGAAGTATACAAGATAAAAACAAAACTAAATATAAGTCTACAGTTTGTGTAACTCATGCAATTGAATAAAATACTCGTAGAAAAGATATAATTATAAACAAATATATAATTTGAAATAATGGATAATATTGATGCTTGTGGTTGTTTTACATTAACTTACTTACCTAACAATCAATCGACAAAAGCCAAAAGTTGCCAAAAAAATATAAGTTTAGACATTGCAATGCATGTTTCTATTCCCAATAGTTAACAGTACTGAAATTAATCTGTCGGTTGCCCATGTGCAATTATATTCTGAAAAACAAGACTCATATAAGACTCTATGAATATATGAGATGTAAGTGCTGAATGAAATATGGGTTATTCAGTGATTGGACATAAAAAATATATATTAATGTAAATTTCAAGAACTTCGTCAGGTGCTTTTTCATTTTGTCTTTCGGAAGGTTCTGAATGAATTCTGCGTCATGAGAGTTCAAATCAACTCATCGGCGAGTAGGGGTCAACAATTAGTTCCCACTGTAGTACGACTGTCTGGTGAAATATAAGTCCTACAAACTCAACACATATATTGTCGAGGAAAAAGCATAGTTATGTTATAAGTTTGCAAGTCTTTCTGCTTGTATCATTCGCCTCTCTTTTTAATGTTGCTTGAAAACTGCACAAAGATTGTGATCTGGGATAATACAAGATGATATATGGCAGGATGTATGGATGCCAATCTTAAATGGCAGCGTTTTTAGCTGTATGAATATTTCGAGTAAATGATAGGACCAGATATCCTAAAGACGGGAGATCTTTGATAACAATATTGACTTTAATAACTTTTTCTGCCTTTGTCACGTACATGTTATATAATCAACGCACAAATCCCAACATCTACTGGTTGGATCAAATGAAATTCGAATAATTCAACGATGTTCCCTGCTGCGATTCAAATAAGGAAATATTCTTTGATGCTGTCTTTTACAATAATACTTTTTTAAAGATCAACTTAAAATGAAAAATGGTGTGATTACAACTTATAATATTTTGACGGAGGTGTTATGGGTTTTTTACAAACGGGCAAATAATAGTACAGTAAATGATACACATTGTTACCTTTTGATGGCTATTATTCGTTTGTTTCTCTGTCCTGTATTATCTCCCATGTATCTGTGTATTTATTGTAACCCTGTCGTGTAATGTTGTCATTTTAATGTTATAATTAACACTGATATTAAAGCGGGAGGTTTGGCATGCCACAAAACCGGGTTCAACCCACGTTGTTTTTCATAAAATGCCCTGTACCAAGTAAGGAAAATGGCCATTGTTACATTATAGTTCGTTTTTGTGTGTGTTACATTTCGGTGTTGTGTCGTAGTTTTCTTATATTTGATACGTTTCCCTCAGTTTTAGTTTGAAATCCGGATTTGTTTTTTCTCTATCGATTTATGAATTTTGAACAGCTGTATACTACTGTTGCCTTTATTTATATTCATCTCTAACAATAAAGTTATATTAAATATTATAAATGCATTCTTACGAACAACCATAGAAATAATTTAACAAATGATTCATAATGCAATAAAGAAAATAAAACTCTACAAATACGTTATACATGGCCAAATCAAAACAGTTGGATACACGGATGAATTGCGAAGTATACAAGATAAAAACAAAACTAAATATAAGTCTACAGTTTGTGTAACTCATGCAATTGAATAAAATACTCGTAGAAAAGATATAATTATAAACAAATATACAATTTGAAATAATGGATAATATTGATGCTTGTGGTTGTTTTACATTAACTTACTTACCTAACAATCAATCGACAAAAGCCAAAAGTTGCCAAAAAAATATAAGTTTAGACATTGCAATGCATGTTTCTATTCCCAATAGTTAACAGTACTGAAATTAATCTGTCGGTTGCCCATGTGCAATTATATTCTGAAAAACAAGACTCATATAAGACTCTATGAATATATGAGATGTAAGTGCTGAATGAAATATGGGTTATTCAGTGATTGGACATGAAAAAATATATATAAATGTAAATTTCAAGAACTTCGTCAGGTGCTTTTTCATTTTGTCTTTCGGAAGGTTCTGAATGAATTCTGCGTCATGAGAGTTCAAATCAACTCATCGGCGAGTAGGGGTCAACAATTAGTTCCCACTGTAGTACGACTGTCTGGTGAAATATAAGTCCTACAAACTCAACACATATATTGTCGAGGAAAAAGCATAGTTATGTTATAAGTTTGCAAGTCTTTCTGCTTGTATCATTCGCCTCTCTTTTTAATGTTGCTTGAAAACTGCACAAAGATTGTGATCTGGGATAATACAAGATGATACATGGCAGGATGTATGGATTGCCAATTTTAAATGGCAGCGTTTTTAGCTGTATGAATATTTCGAGTAAATGATAGGACCAGATATCCTAAAGACGGGAGATCTTTGATAACAATATTGACTTTAATAACTTTTTCTGCCTTTGTCACGTACATGTTATATAATCAACGCACAAATCCCAACATCTACTGGTTGGATCAAATGAAATTCGAATAATTCAACGTTGTTCCCTGCTGCGATTCAAATAAGGAAATATTCTTTGATGCTGTCTTTTACAATAATACTTTTTTAAAGATCAACTTAAAATGAAAAATGGTGTGATTACAACTTATAATATTTTGACGGAGGTGTTATGGGTTTTTTCCTTTTTTTTCTAACCGAGAAATCTAGTTTTGCTTGACACTTTTTTTAAATGAATTGTAAAGGAAAATTCTAGAAGGTTCAAAATATTAATTATCAGTTTATGTTAAACAACGAACATACATTAAGTAAATCATTAAAATTGAGAATGAAAATGGGGAATGCGTCAAAGAGACAACAACTCGACCAAAGACCAGATAACAGCCGAAGGCCACTAATGGGTATTCAATGTAGCGAGAAAATCCCGTACCCGGAGACGTGCATCAGCTGGCCTCTAAAAAAAATCCATGATACAAGTTTTTCACATATGGCGGCAAATGTCATTTTGAAACTTGTTATTTGTAAGATCAAACTCTATTTAAAATCGCGGTCATACGTAGTATTCTTAACTCAAAAAACGGTTTTCTTTAAATTCTTTGACACATTCTCAATTTCCATTCTCAATTTTATCATTAAGCTGTTAAGTTTTTGAAGTTTTTGAATTAATGATGAAGAACAGATGTATTTATTAAAGTCACCTTAAGACCTTCACTAGTAAGAAAATCAATATCATAAATTAAGCTATAAAATGTAAGTGAGTGACAACAGGCGAATCAGATAAAAACACGGATATGATGTATAATTGCAAAATTAATTTTAAAACTGAAACATTAATTCTTGATAATATCTTTAATAGTCTACATCAATGGTGTTGTGATTTTCATACAGTGTAATAAAAATATCTGAACGAAAAACAAAAAAACGTTAAAAACTTTTTGTTGTAACATAATGTAATTACTTGTTATCCTACAGATTATAATATCTAATGTAAGCAGATAATAATTATATATGACAACGCTTATCATCTCAGTTTATTTCAAAAGGAAGTTTGTATATCTAATATCTTGTATAGATGAATCATTTATCATTTGTAACGTAATATCTAACTTGTAGATATGTCGTGGTGGCACGTAAAGGCGAGAAGAGTACAGATACTCGACTTCCTACATACAAAAGAATTTCCAAGGTTACATTAAAGTGCATAATTTAGACATCTTTTTTTTTATTTTATTTTCAATAATTTAATTTCTATTATTTATACGTTTATATATATTATATTTATAAGTATGATTGAAATTAAAAAATAAAGAATATAGATCTTTTTCAAAAGGAAATATTTATATCTTGTTTGTCATTATTTAAAACAAGATCTGATAAAGTCCTGGAAACAACTTGTTTTATATTAAATATATATAAACTAATCATAGGAATGTATGAGAACTATAGACAACACATTAAAGGAAAAGATTGTGGACAACCACTGGTCACAATTTGATCTTCAACAATGAGCAAAATAATTTCGTATAGTAATTATAAGTTGTAAAATGCCGCTAAGTGACAACAGACGAATCAGATGAAATACGGATGTGTTGCACAATTGCCTTTCAGAAAGCTATCCATAAATACCAATTGACAAATAATGTGACAAATTACCAATCACTGTAGGACCAGCAACAATGAAAACAACCCATGTATAGTGCAACGCAAAAAATAGACACCTTCACAGAATAAAGCAGCATAACTGTTAAACTTTAGAAATCGGCATTGATGACAACTGTTACTAATTTAGATTAATTTTAAGAAAGTTCGTTTCTGTATTGTTGTTTGTTGGATTTTTAATGTGATGCACTGTATTTTGATGGACCATCTTTATGTATTTTTAATTATTTCAAGAAGACACGTTCATCGGCGTGCACACAATTGAACATGTCACTTATATTTCGGTACTTATACCTCTTTGGGTTTCAAATATTTAGCATTAAGCGTTCCTGATTAAATTAAATCTAGAAAAACGCTACTAAGGGAGATAACAACATTTTACTACGTATGCAGGACATTTATACAGTGTTGTTTTCATTTCTTTTTTATGTTATTAAGGTAGATAGGGTGTCTTCCTCCATCTTGGATTTGAAAATACCAGAAAACAAGTTCTAAATCTTTAATAGAATGTGCAAATTTTTAGAGTAGTAGGTAATTCATGTGTAAGAACTTCCACTTCGATATAGAAGATGACATGTTTTATCATATTTATGGTTGTATTTTACAAAAAAACAGAAAAAAATTGTTTAATCATTTTTTTTCCAACTTGGCAACATAAGGGGAGACAACTCAAATACGTATGCAGGACATTTATAGAGTGTTGTTTTCATTTCTTTTTGATGTTATAAAGGTACTAAACATGATTAATAATTTGAATCATTTTTTTCTTTTCATTGTACCCATATAGATTTTAAGACATTTTGCCATTGTTTATCAGATGAATTAGTTAGCATCAATTTAGTGTCAATCAAATAATCTATTTGACTTTTTTCCTTATCATTGAATATAACAAAACTGTTATTGTCTAGTTGTCGTCAGATATTACGAAATATCCATTGATAATTATGTTTTAATAGAATAAGACATAATCATGCAGATATAACATTAGATAATAGTGCAATGTTGATTGATATTGAAGTAATATTGTCCACTTGAAGCGGGAAATTGTTCGTAATGACGGAAAATTTACACTGCAAATTTATGTGGAATCAATATATATGCTTTGATAACTGAAAATTTGTCTTTTTGAAGTTTATTATAAAAATTATAAAATAAGATAGTTTTATTTTTTTAAGGCAATAATATGGAACGCCAACACTGTCTTGTTATGACCATTTTCATTATATGATGTGCATTTACCTTTATATGATGTGCAATTGTCATTATATGATGTGCAAACAACTTTATATGATGTGCAAATATCCTTATATGATGTGCAAACATCCTTATATGATGTACAAACATCATTATATGATGTGCAAACATACTTATATGATGTGCATATATACTTATATGATGTGCATATATACTTATATGATGTTCAAATGTATTTATATGATGTGCAAATGAACTTATATGATGTGCAAATGTACTTATATGATGTGCAAACATTCTTATATGATGTGCAAACATTCTTATATGATGTGCAAATGTACTTATATTATGTGCAAAGATCCTTATATGATGTGCAAATATACTTATATCATGTGCAAATATACGTATATGATGTGCAGTTACCATTATATTATGTGCAAATATCTTTATATGATGTGGTTGTGTCATTATATTATGTGCTTGTAATCTTATAGTATGTGGTTTGGTTTACTTAATTATATGATGTCGAAACGTCATTATATGATGTGCTTTCATCGTCCTTATGGTCAATGAACATGATTACGATAAGAATGATTACTCATAACTGATTCCGATCTGCTTCTGTAAACTATAAACCCGGCTAAAATAAGTGTCTACCGCTAGCGAGAGTGCAATTAATAGGAAAAATGAGACAATGCAATTTAACAAAATCAACGTTTCAAACATTTCGGAGGGAGATTAAGATCAATTAATACAGTGGCTAATTGGAGTAATTTGAGGCTGTGGCGAAAATATGATAAAACAAATTTTGAGGCTCTTTATAGGTTGCTATTTGGGTTAAGCAAAGGCTACGTGTTGCAGGTCGTACTTTGACCTATGAGTGTTTACTCTTACAAATTATGACTTGGATGGAGTGTTTTCTCATTGGCTCTCATACCACATGTTCTTATTTCTATTCATTGTAAAATACATCATTGAACTCACAGTCACTTTTAATTTTTTTTACAATAGCTATAAAATTATATACTCATGCATAATATGGCAAGATGTTTTGTTTTATAAAATGTTATTAAATAATATAAATGGTGAGATGTATAATGTAGTGTTACTCCTCCAAAACCATACAAAGTCGGAAATATTTGTGATATGACGTATACATGTAATGTTTTGTACTTCCATAATTTGTCTTTGAAACAATCTTTTTTACACAGAAAAAGCCAAAATATCCAAATTCGGAGACTGCATGCTTAATCCCTGTGCTGCCCGCGATATGCAAAATGGTCAGGTTTGGTAATGTTCACATATTTGTATATACAGATTGTTTATTTTCAACTTATTTAAATGGAGATTTTTTTAATTGCTAATAAAATTCTGCAACTTGAGTATGTCAACAGATTTGGAGAGTCGTCAACAGTTTCTGAGATACAGAGGGGTTAATTCCTGTTGAAGCGTTATGGATTTTATTTTTCATCCGATTAGATGGTATTTTTTTCATTGTGAACTCAGTTTATCCTTTTCGGTAATGTCAAAGCATTTTACGTAGTTCATACGGTTATTTAGTTAAAAGGGCAAAACAAAAAACCCACTGAAAATTACATTTTGCCACACTTTTTCAATTTAGGGTATTTGATATTTTTATTTTCCAACAGAGATGAATTGGGTCATGCCCGTCTTTTGCATTATGTTCCTAGTTTCCGTCTCTTTAAATCCTTACTTAGTCCACCTTATTACTGTGTCCAACTTATTACTGTGTCCACACTCTTTGTTTCAACACATGCCCAATTGTTCCGCGATTTTACTGGCATCTTCTAAAAATTAAAATTCGGAATACTTTGCTTGCTTGTGACAATGGTGTTCGACAAGGAGAAAACTTATCACCTTTTCTATTTTCTTTACTTTTGATTGACTAAAAAAATTTCTTAGTGAGTAAAAATTTTACAGGACTTAACAGAACTATATCAGAAGATCTGGAAAGAGATTTAGAAAAATATCTTAATTTGTTTAATATATTGTGTCGAGTATTCGAAAACCAGTCCTGAAGAAGCTATGTTCATTAAAAAAAAAACCAATATAAACACATGCGTTTGTCCTAATGACTAAAGACTTTTGAAACCTCTCTCTCTTGTTTTGTATATATTGTAAAGTTATTATTGTTATCTCTGTACTGATGTCATACATTAACTTTATGAGAATAAAAATATAGATTTAGAGGCCATAATAATACCGGTATGGATGATTGCTTGATTAATATTTTACGCCACTTTCATGCTATTTCGTGGCGGTGAGTTTATATTGGTGGAGGAAGCCGATGTTCCCAGAGAGACCAACCGACTTTCGTTTGGTCAACTGACAATTCTGGTCAATTAAGATAGGAGTCGAGCTTACCTACCACATGCTGTATTCGAACTCACACACCTAAGTTTCGACAGACTAGTGATACAGTAGTTCGACTATTCACACCACTCGACAAGCGAGCGTCCATCTCTTTCATCCGAAATGGTTTAAAGGAGATATGGAATGAACTTCACCTTGGTGTATTTCATTTGCTTTCAACTTTTTATTATGTTTTCGTGCATATATTTCACAACTTCAATATAGATGGTTATGGATGTATGCTTGATGTGCAGCGGCAAATTGATATGCATATTCGTACAAGAACATGTTACAGCTATTTTCCTAATGTATGTAGTTTAAAGGTTTGTTTGGCTTGCTTGCTTTGTTTGTATAAATGTTTGTTCAAGCATTCAATAACATCACACAAGCTGAAACCCAGTCTATCTGTTGATTAGAATTTTAAAACTTAATTAAAATGCATGAGCAAACAGTTATAAAAACAAAGCAATCAAGCCAATCAAACCTTTAAACTACATGCGGTAGGAAAATAGCTGTAATGTGATATGAATATAAACCCTGCTTTGTACTAGACCGACACCCTAAGCCGGATTTTTAACATGCTAGTTCATAAGGTAACTTTCCGAAGGAAGACATGTCACCTTACCAGGACAAATTCTTCTAATTTAGAGCCGACCAGCTTTTTCTCTTATTCCGTAATTTCGCGTGCTTAGCAGGGAAGCAGCAAATATCAATTTGAAAGTCTTTGGATTTTACCCGGCCGGGGGTCGAACCCATGACCTCTCCCAATCTATGCGAATATGCTACCACGAAAGCACCACCACATGCAGTAACCCGCAATATAAAAGGTTTTGTGGGAAGCCACTCATTTTTTTGTGAGGGGGGGGGGGGGGATTTCCTGAAAGAGATTTTATGTTTTCAGAAGGGAAGTGAAATAGATTGTTTCCATTTAAAATCAGGGAAAAATAAAACAATAATGAAATTAAAAAAAAGTAACCATGTTCTTTTTTTTTTTTTTTTTTATTAAAGTTCATCAAGGAAATACACGTGCTCCTACCAACACTACAGTCGGTGTCTAACAAATAATTAATATATAATTTACAGATCATCTGTCTAAGCTTTGGTTACAAGGATCTGTCAACACTTTGTTTTACTTTCTGTCCTGGTTAATATTACATCAGCCAATGAAATTTCAGTCTTCATATTTTTGAAGGTGTGGATCAATCCGACAAAACCAGAGAATCCCAATGGTCTTGAATGAGCGTTTTCAGATCGGCGTAAGCAAAGCTTGAACACACATTACCTGTAATTTAATCAGATTGGTGTTCAAATGAACGTAAACACTGCATTTATTTATTGCTTACTGAGACCTGTTGTTCTCTTACAGATAGAGAGTTGTATTTTGAATTTTTCAAAGTAAAGATTTACGGCAGCGGCTTTAAATATTTTGTGTTTATCCTGGAAACTATAATAGATTTAAAAAAATAAATAATGCAATGTGTCTGTGTATACTCTATAGTAAAGGTCCTTTTTGGGCAATTTTGGCTCCTCAGAGTTTTGTTGTTTTATTGGCTACTATCTTGATAACTTATCTATAGAGAAACCTTTTCTTCAAAACTGGTATAGACAAGAACAGATATAATCAAAGTAGTGAAGTACCCGGCCGGGTAAAATCCAAAGACTTTCAAATTGATATTTGCTGCTTCCCTGCTAGGTGTCAGACCACCAATTACTCCCTTCAATTTAGAACGTATGTAAAAGTAGCCCTACTCTGACACAAAATAGTGCTTTTGATGTCCTTGTTTACTTAAACTAACCAACAAATTTGCAGAAATGAAACTTTTGGTGAAAGAGAAATATGTCTAGATCATTTTGAGCCAAAATTTACTTGTCTATGAGTTTGCATTAAAAATTGAGGATTAATGCGCTCCATAGTATACTAATTTTAGATTTCCAGAAAACCAGGTTTTTTTTTTGGAGTACCTCTGTTTGAACGTCAGTTATTTTGTTAGAAGGCTTTAAAGGTGTGGTGAAAATTGGCATGTAGAAAGCTAATACATGTACAATTAAGGATATAACTGGTTTCTATGAAGTTAAACTTAAGGTAAAATATTTAGAAAGCTGTGAAAATTGCAAAATTTGGTTGAACAGATAGGGATTTTTAATTGGTGGTCTGACACCTGCTAAGCATGCGAAATTACGGAATAAGAGCAAAAGCCGGTCGGCTCTGAATCAGAAGAATTTGTCCGGGTAAGGTGACATGTCTTCCTTCGGAAAGTTACCTTGTGAATTAGCATGTTAAAGATCCGGCTCAGGGTGTCGGTCTAGTACAAAGCAGGGTTAATATTCATATCACATTACAGCTATTTTCCTAACGCATGTAGTTTAAAGGTTTGATTGGCTTTATTGCTTTGTTTTTATAGCTGTTTGCTCATGCATTTTAATTCAGTTTTACAATTCTTATCAACAGATAGACTGGGTTTCAGCTTGTGTGATGTTATTGAATGCTTGAACAAACATTTATACAAACAAAGCAAGCAAGTCAACCAAACCTTTAAACTACATACATAAGGAAGATAGCTGTAACATGTTCTTGTACGAATATGCATATCAATTTGCCGCTGCACATCAAGCATACATCCATAACCATCTATATTGAAGTTGTGAAATATATGCACGAAAACATAATAAAAAGCTGAAAGCAAATGAAATACACCGAGTTGAAGTTCATTCATATCTCCTTTAAACCATTTCGGATGAAAGAGATGGACGCTCGCTTGTCGAGTGGTGTGAATAGTCGAACTACTGTATCACTAGTCTGTCGACACTTAGGTGTATGAGTTCGAATACCGCATGTGGCAGGTAAGCTCGACTCCTATCTTAATTGACCAGAATTGTCAGTTTTCCAAACGAAGTTCGGTTGGTCTCTCTGGGAACTTCGGCTTCCTCTACCAATATAAACTCACCGCCACGAAATAGCATGAAAGTGGCGTTAAATATTAATCAAGCAATCATCCATACCGGTATAATTATGGCCTCTAAATCTATATCTTTATTCTCATAAAGTCAATGTATGACATCAGTACAGAGATAACAATAATAACTTTACAATATATACAAAACAAGAGAGAGAGGTTTCAAAAGTCTTTAGTCAGGAGGACAAACGCATGTGTTTATATTGGGTTTTTTTTTATAAATGAACAAAGCTTCTTCAGGACTGGTTTTCGAGTACTCGACACAATATATTAAACAAATTAAGATATTTTTCTAATTCTCTTTCCAGATCTTCTGGTATAGTTCTGTTAAGTCCTGTAATATTTTTACTCACTAAGAATTTTTTTAGTCAATCAAAGGTAAAGAAAATAGAAAAGGTGATAAGTTTTCTCCTTGTCGAACACCATTGTCACAAGCAAGCAAAGTATTCCGAATTATAATTTTTTGAAGATGCCAGTGAAATCGCGAAACAATTGGGCATGTGTTGAAACAAAGACTATGGACACTGTAATAAGTTGGACACAGTAAGGATTATAAGAGACGAAAACCAGGAACATAATGCAAAAGACGGGCATGACCCAATTCAACTCTGTTGGAAAATAAAAATATCAAATACCCTAAATTGAAAAAGTGTGTCAAAGTGTGATTTTCAGTGTTTTTTTTTTTGGTCCTTTTAACTAAATAACCGTATGAACTACGTAAAATCCTTTGACATTACCGAAAAGGATCAAAATGAGTTCGCAAGGAAAAGAATACCATCTAATCGGATGAAAAATAAAATCCATAACACTTCAACAGGAATTAACCCCTCTGTATCTCAGAAACCGCTGACGCCACTCCAAATCTGTTGACATACTCAAGTTGCAGAATTTTATTAGCAATTAAAAAAATCTCCATTTAAATAAGTCGAAAATAAACAATCTGTATATACAAATATGTGAACATTACTAAACCTGACCATTTTGCATTTCGCGGGCAGTACGTGGATTAAGCATGCAGTCTCCGAATTTGGATATTTTGGCTTTTTCTGTGGAAAAAAGATTGTTTCAAAGACAAATTAAGGAAGTACAAAAAACTACATGTATACGTCATATCTCAAATATTTCTGACCTTGTATGGTTTTTGAGGAGTAACACTACATTATACATCTCACCATTTATATTATATAATAACAATTTATAAAACAAACCATCTCGCCATATAATGCATGAGTAGATAATTGTATAGCTGTTGTTGTGAAATATTTTTAAAACTGACTGTGAGCTCAATGATGTATTTTGCAATGAATAGAAATAAGAACATATGGTATGAGAGCCAATGAGAAAACACTCCATCCAAGTCATAATTTGTAAGAGTAAACACTCATAGGTCAAAGTACGACCATCAACACGTAGCCTTTGCTTAACCCAAATAGCAACCTATAAAGAGTCTCAAAATTTGTTTTATTATATTTTCGCCACAGCCGCAAATTTCTCCAATTAGCTCTTGTATTAATTGATCTTAATCTCCCTCCGAAATGTTCGAAACGTTGATTTTGTTAAATTGCATTGTCTCATTTTTTCTATTAATTGCACTCTCGCTAGCGATAGACACATATTTTAGCCGGGTTTATAGTTTACAGAAGCAGATCGGAATCAGTTATGACGTAGACAGTAATCATTCTTATCGTAATCATGTTCATTGACCATAAGGACGATGAAAGCACATCATATAATGACGTTTCGACATCATATAATGAAGTAAACCAATCTACATAATAAGTTACAACCACATAATATAATGACACAACCACATCATATAAAGATATTTGCACATAATATAATGGTAACTGCACATCATATAAGTATATTTGCACATGATATAAGTATATTTGCACATCATATAAGGATCTTTGCACATAATATAAATACATTTGCACATCATATAAGAATGTTTGCACATCATATAAGTACATTCGCACATCATATAAGTACATATGCACATCATATAAGTATATTTGCACACCATATAAGTATATAAGCACATCATATAAGTATATATGCACATCATATA
Source organism: Mytilus edulis (assembly GCA_019925275.1). Classification (NCBI taxonomy): domain Eukaryota; kingdom Metazoa; phylum Mollusca; class Bivalvia; order Mytilida; family Mytilidae; genus Mytilus; species Mytilus edulis. The sequence continues at coordinate 36,647,435 of CM034357.1, forward strand.
AGTATATATGCACATCATATAAGTATGTTTGCACATCATATAATGATGTTTGCACATCATATAATGATGTTTGCACATCATATAATGATGTTTGCACATCATATAATGATGTTTACACATCATATAATGATTTTTGTACATCATATAAGGATGTTTGTACATCATATAAGGATATTTGCACATCATATAAAGGTGTTTGCACATCATATAATTTCAATTGTACATCATATAAAGGTAAATGCACAGTATATAATGAAAATGGTCATAACAAGACAGTGTTGGCGTTCCATACAATAAACTTTTATTTTTATGAGATACTATGCAGATCAAGTCAATCTAACCCAGTCGCTGCGATAATTGCAGTAAAAAGATAAGAACGAACTTTAAAAAGTCACGACTTTTCTTTGTAGTATTTAACAGTTTGGAATAATATAATATGGTTTGATTGCAAATGAAACAACTCTACATCAAAAATCAGTTCAGGTAGATTTTAGTAAGTTTTGGCCCCTATACGTCTTTCAGCAATGAGCACAACCTTCCATTAGGAAAACTATAAAACATGACTAAAATGTACAACAATAAAGGAAGCCAGGATCCTAATTACAGGCCGTACATTTATGTGAATATATTTGATGAAAAACATAATATATTCAGATCTGGTTGATAACGTACTAATTTGTTTTATTGTAATACATTGCATCTAAAAATGTTCATTTATAGCCAATAGTTAAAATAATGAAATGAAAAACAAAACTGTCATGAAAATCAAATAAAAAAGTAATCAAATAAATTGAAATGAGATACGCTTCGATTTAGACTTGTCCTGTAGTTTTGCAGAAATAATGTTGCCTTTTTGGGTTTTTATTGTTTTTAACGTCACATTGTCTAGTTTGAAGTTATGTTGTACAATAGGAGTAGGGGCATTCAGGCCTGGTTTTGGCCAAAGAAAATAAAATGTTCGATACTTATTTCAAATTGGCATATAATGTTTAGAAATGCATAGGGTCAGGAAATATGAATGAAAAACATAAAGATTTTTATCTGATGACGTCACAATTACGTCATAATATGTAATGTTTTCAGAAAAACAATAAAAATACAGAATTTAGACAGTTTCTATCTATATTTCCTTTTTAGAAACATCGTGCGCAGCCAAGATATAACAAAATTAATTACAGGAATTAAAAGAACAAAAGCATACCAATCTACCCAAAATAATTTTGTTGTATTTTACACGCGGTCTCACCTTTTCTTTCACTGTGTCGTCATCTCTCACTGGCTTGCCCTCTTTCCCTCTATCGTGCCCTCTATCAACCTCTCAAATCCTCGTCTCTCCCTCATCCTGTCTTTCTCCTCTCTCTCATCCTGTCTTTTACCTTTCTCTCACCCTCTTTCTTGGTTTCATTCATCCCTACTCCCATACTTTCACAATCGTCACAGTCTCTTACACACACTCACTCTCTCTCACCCTCTCTCTCTCTCTCTCTCTCTTTTTCACACACTCTCTCTCTCTTTCTCACACACCCACTCTCTCTCTTTCTCACACACTCTGTCTCTCATAGTCTGTCTCTCACACAAACAGTATATCTCTCACACACACACACTCTGTCTCTCTCTCACACACACACTCTTTCTCGCTCACACTCTCTCTCTCACACACATACACTCTCTCTCACACACACACTCTCTCTCTCTCACACACACACTCTCTCTCTCTCTCACACACACACTCTCTCTCACATACACACACTCTCTCTCTCTCACACACACACACACACACTCTCTCACACACACCCAGTCTCTCTCTCTCACACACTCTCTCTCTCTCTCTCTCACACACTGTCCTCACGCATTCCCTCGAGCACTCTCCTCAAACACTCCTCACACACTCCTCATACACAGTCTCATACACACTCTCTATCACACTCTCATCAGAAATAGAGAAAGAAAGTAAGATTAGGAGAAAAGGAAAGATTGAGATCAAAGTATAAATGAAAGTAAAAGAGAGAGAGAGCTTGTGAAAAATATACAGTGAGAGAAAGTGATTGAGATTGAAAGGAAGACTGGAAGAATAATAAAGAGAAAGAACGAAAAAGTAGAAAGATAGATAAAGATCCGTTCCAAAGTAAATTCTTTAGGTCCATTGCTAACCCATAAGAAAATACACATTGTAAAGGTGCACGGCTAAAGCAGTAGTGGGTTCTCCTCCGTCGGCGTTTTCACGTGAAGTTATTGCATAATTAACAACAAAAAAACACAAATTACTCTCACTTTCACGTATCTATAAACCAAAAATAAGAAGATGTGATATGATTGCCAATTAGACAACTATCTGCGAAAGTGCAAATGAAGTGGATGTCTATAGTTAACTATATTTTAAAGAGATTTGTTATATTTATTTGCTTAGTCGATTTGTGTTTTTTGACTGTTAGATGTCTTTTCATGTTACGCTAAAGCGTTGTCAGTTTGTCCTCGACCAATGAGTTTAAATTCCCTTTGAGTTTTTTTAAAGTAACAGCGGCAAATATAACTCATAAAATGCCCGAAAATGTTCGTGTTTACAGTAATAAAAACTTAATACAAGATGCCATTATTTACATTATTTGGATTGCAAATGTACATTATGGTTTACTTTTACAAATTGTGACTTAGATTGAGAGTTTTTTCATTGGCACTAATACCATATCTCTTATATCTTTTGAAAAGTTGTCAAAACAATTGATTTCAACGGATATCGTGTTTGTTAACTTTGAATGTTTGAAACTTCTACATGTTCTACTAAATATCATAAATGGTTCGAACAAAACATTTGTTGGATCGTTAATGTAACGCAATTTGCCAGGTCATGTGTAAAATAGTTCAGAGGTAAACATGTCGAAAATGAGATCAATAATTACATGATGTCTTCTGTCTTGACTTCAAACGCGCGTTTCTACGTCAGAGTTATGTTAATCTAAACATTCGGTTCTAGTTCTTAAAGTCTTTCAATCCTTTATGGGTGGATTTATGATGTTATGACTGACTTAAGTCTTTAACATGTTTAACGTTGTTTATTAATGTTCTTGTGGTTTCTTACACTGTAATTATTTGGCGTTTATATCGTATCTTTGGAAGACTGTATTTAATCATTCATAACGTTTATAGACTCCAAACCTATTAAGAACCTGACATATGGTAAACATGTACACATCTGTCTATTGTAAAACAGAGATGTTCAGTCTTAGACCCTTGATATTTTATAAGTTGTCATTGGCCGTTTACTAACTTAAAACTTAAACTTTAAAAGTGTCATTTCGGAACCTTTTATAGCGTACTACGCGGTATGGATCTTGCTTATAGTTGAAGAACGTCCGATGACCTATAGGTTTTAACCTATAAGGCCTTTGGTCTCTGGTTGAGATTTGTCTCATTGACATTCATATCGTATATTCTAATCTTTTTACTGCAAATTCAATTGACTTCTCAAATCATTGTGTTAATGAGCGGTTATATCATTTTCGTACAACAACATTATCCTTTCGTTGGTTTTTTGTCAAAGATATAAGGCTTCTTTGTTTGGAAAACAAAGGGATATCACATGAAATAACATTATAATATAAAAAAAAACGCTTTGAATTCATTTCTAAAAAGTCATAACGTTGTGTTATCACACAAGAAAATGCAAGCTGCATAAAACAAAACAAAGTGGTATCTTGTTGAATTTTATTCACTTGTTTTCTGTGAACCATGTTTTAGATCTCAAAAAACATACGTAACCCCTTCGAATGTTTGCGCCTGTCCGGAGCCTCTGGCCTTTGTTAGTCTTGAATGATTTTTAGTTTAATTTCTTACGTATATTTCTGAGTTTATTATGGCGTCCATAATCACCGAACTAGTATACATATTTATTGAGGGGCAATCTGAAACACGCCTCCTAGTGCGGTAGTTTCTCGCTGCAATGAAGACAAATTGGTGACCTTCGGCTGTTTTCTGCTTTTTGATCGGGTTATTGTCCATTTGACACGTTACCTCTTTCCATTATCAAACAACAGAGCAATTATCGAATGCAACATCAAAGCACTCAACTCGCTTATATAAAATCTTGAAATCCTTAATTGTATAATCTACAGTTGTATTTTGAAGTTTGATATCGTAGAACAACGTTAATTTTTGGGAGACGTGATCTCTTGCACTGTTCATAGTAAATCTGTCAAATAATACGTCGTGTTGTTGGAAAAAAGTATTATTTGACTGTATGTACAAAACGTGTTTCTGCAAAACATGTCATCAAGTGCAATAAGGACACAAAAGGAAATAAAATATATACAATGTTGAAAAAATTACAAACCAAAAAAGCCTTTGTAGAACAGTCAAAAATGTCAAATGTCAATTTTTTTAACGAAAATTGTACATGTTCTGAATACATGACGCATGATTTACTAGTTTGATAACAACTCTCCTCAATAAACTTATGCCTACTTTTTTTTCAATAAGGATTTGATTTAGATAGTATGACCATTATATGAATAAACGAAATCTATACTAACAAGTTTATCGCGTTGTCTTGGACTGCAACGTTAACAATGCCTATAAAAGAGGGGCGAACATTCAAACTCATAGATTGAAAATATAAAATGACAGCGCCATGGCTACAAAACAGATAAATAAGATATAACATAAAATAATAAAGACTAAGCAACACAAACCCCACTTACACTGGGGTTGACCTAAGGTGCTCCGGAAGGGTAAGCAGATCCTGCTCCATATGTACAGCAAGAGATACATAAGGGCTATATCTAGTATTATCATCCTTCCAGGCTGACACAAACAGCCTTTTTTGCAAGGATATTCATCTACATGCACATTATATCATGAACACCTCTTATTTAAGTCCTTATCTAGACTTGTTGGCCAGGTTGTCCACGGCACCAAGCAAATGCAGACTGGAGTATATTGCAGTTCAAATTAGGGTAAAATATTACCAACTATTCACTTAGCAAACGTCAGTCTTGAAAAGTTCCAAAATAATGAAAACGATGAATAAAATAGTAAAAGAAAGTTTGCTAAGGTATTTTTCATTTATAATGTTATATTTATATGTATATCATTTTGGAATTGATTATTATTAATAATAAGACAAAAATTGGATAGTTCAAGGTTTTCTTCCTATGCCCGTGATTTCAGAGGTATGAATAAAATACACCATTTTACTATAATATATATATAACTCGAAAGACAAGGCTAACAATTTGAAATAGTAAGTAAAAAATATAATTGTTTTGATGTGTTTTAAAATGTTTGAATTTTATAATACGTGTCTCTGGAGCCTACACAATTCTCATTAAGAAGGAAACAGGAAAATTGTTACAAAAATACAATTAATAACAAGCAAAACAAACTAAGAAATGACAATTTTAAAGGTTGATTTCGTGACGAAAAAGCACGACAACACAAAACCGTTAAACAAATAATCACATATAAGTAATAAATCATTTTTTTAAATCTTAAAAGAGAACATCAAATGGCTGTAAAATTTTTCATCATAAAATTGAATCTTTTTATCTAACTCTTAATATAGTATTATTCCTTTGTTCTCATCATTGTGATTGTAATCATTCTCACACTTTTTTACTTCTCTTTTACTTTGAAATGCACAAAACATTTTCATGATTAAGATTTATAAGACTCGCTCATACCAAATTGGAGGGCAAAATGAAAGCATCGGTCTTTAATCAGATTATGATGCACAGTTTATCTGATATGATATTTCAGGGCATTACTTCTATCCCGAGAACACAGTTATTTCGTAGTGCATTTCTTTAAGACAATAAGTGAACGTTAAAAAAATCCCACCCGGGCTTTCTCAATAATAATATTACAGTGTGGTGTACTACGTTTAGGACAAATTATATCAACATTATAGAAAACTTCATCGGCTCTAACTGAAAATATGGCCAAATTTTTGTTAAGAGGGTCTTGAATTCTTTTGACAGCTTCCGAATACTAATTTTTAACCTTTTTCAGCTGGATCAAATCCCTATTTCACTTTATGATTCAGGAACCAAATAGTTTTACAGTGTAGTTTCATCCCTCTTCGTGCTAGTTGAGGTATAACACATGAAGAATTAAATTAAGAAAGGGTATAAAAAAAATGGCAAATACCACACTGTCCACCCTAGGGACTATATTCGTAGACAACAAAAATCAAGGGACGATAATTGTGTTCCCGGACCATCTGCGTTTCAATGTATCGTAGAGAACGCCAATGTAACTGATAAGACAGTTCCATAAATGTGGATGAAATTATGAATAAATCTTTATTGCTAGTCTGTGATATGTTAATAAATAAAAATATAAAAAAATGTGGTATGATTGCCAATGAGACAACTTTCAACAAGAGACCAAAATGACACAGAAAGTAACAACTAGAGGTCACCGTACGGCCTTCACCATTGAGCAAAGCCCATACTGAATAGTCAGCTGTAAAAGGCCCCGAAATGACAATAAAACAATTCAAACGAGAAAACGAAACACCTTTGATAAGTATATCTATATATATATGTACTCATTTTTTTCCGTATTAACGTCACAGCTTTCATTTGACAACTGCAATTTTAAATTTATGTCGTTCCCTGGGCAGGATTCAAAACAAAAATTATGATACGTAAATTACAGAGTAAAAACAAAAGCAGTGTGTCCTTAGTTAGAGGCCTGTTGTTCAGTAGTTGTTGTTTGTTGGTGTGGTTTATATTAGTTTGTCGTTTTTTATATAGATTAGACCGTTGGTTTTCCTGTTTTCATTGTTTTACACTAGTCATTTGGTGCTCTATAATAGCTTGCTGCTTGGTGTGAGCCAAGGCTCTGTGTTGAAGGTACTTTGATTAAGACTTATTGAATTTTTATACATTTATCCTTGGATGGAGAGTTGTCTCATTGGCACCCTTGCAACATCTTCTTATCTAATTTCAATAATAACCTATCAAATCGATTTTTCAAATTTTGTTTTGACTGCAAAAATACGTTTTGTGTAAAAGCCCACACGTTTTTTATTTTAGCTCGATAGTTAATGGGTTTTTTTCAGTCCACACCTTAAATTGAGGATATTGGCGCCAATATAATGAATGTTTAATGAACAAAAATAACGCTGGTCAAGAAAGATAACAATTTCAATCTCTTTCAGAAAACAAACGTATAACCGTGATGAACACTATGAACGAACAGAAGAGAAAACGAACACATGCAATCACAAAATATGCCAATGAGCAGAGAAACGTCCCCCGTTTAACCAAAATAAACACCAACAGATCTGCAAAAAAGAAGGAAAGGAAGAAAAAGGAAAACGACAACTATAAACTACAGACATCAAAAATTGGGTTACACTAATGTGTGTGCCATTATCCATCCCCTTTAGCTTACTTGGGATAGTGGTGTAAGAGAACATTATAAAAACAAATGTTTATTTTAGTTGAGTGGAGCTTAACTCATCAGATTGAAATAAAGCAGAAAAAAACTCTTACAAACAGACTGCACGTGGCAGGTTATTTATACATATTTCTACAACAAAAAAGACACTAAGTACTTTTTTAGCATACTGATAGAGTAAATGACATATAGTTCAAAGCCAGAACAATTACTAAATAAACAATCATCTAAGACTCAACCATTCATTTACTACTCCCCAGTATCAATATACCAGCATCACCTACATAGGGGTTATACCATTCACAACTCACTCAGATTATATAAAACGCCACCAGCGTCTGACCAGAAAGTTGATGAACCTGGATTTTGTCAAAGAACGTCTCGGCCTTTTTCTTAACATAAAGTCGATCTGAAGATACTAAGACCTTATCGATGAATATTTTGTATCAACTTTGCAAAAAATACCTGATGGTACTATGTATTTTGACGTTTGCTTTTGTTGCAGCTCTGTTGTTTCTTTTATTGTATAGTTCTTGTGCTTCCCTTGGTTTTGATAAGGTGAATATCTAGATTGCTATAAGCAAGGTTAGATAATTGGTCAGTGTTTTTTAAGTTATGCCATAAAAAAATATAAGAAAAATTCATTATTTTCAGAAGAAACTAAAACATCCAAACCTTAAAACAACCTTATTATAACTAAAGATATTCATGATATTTGTAATTAACAAAAATTTGATTTTTTATTTCATAAGAAAATGCCTGTACATTTTGTACCAAGTCAGTAATATGACAGTTGTTATCCATTCGTTTGATGTCTTTGAGCTTTCCTTTTTGAATTTTCCACATGTTTTTACCATTTTAAAATAAAAAGCGGCTTTATATGCATAATTAGATACACAATGATATGATTTATATAAATGATACATTGACGACAATGGGGAAAAAAGCTCTAATAAAAATATTAAAAACACTGTTAAAAATCTAACGATTTGTCAATCCCTCGTTTAACAAATTGAGCAAATCAAAAATAGGGTTTTTTTTTAAATAAAATTTTATTTGAAAACGTCAGCCAAAACGAAATTGTCATAGGCTAAAGAGTAACAGATAAACAGTAAAGTTTGATTCAATTTGATTCTCACAATTATGGGATTTGTAATCTACAATTTTTGTTCTGTATCAAGACAAAAAAAAATATACACCTACAAATGTATCATTTTAAGGCGAAGTTAACTTAATATACCTATTCAACAGATTATTTTTTTTACATGCGGTGTGCTTGTAAAAATACATAAGAAAATAAAATAAAAAAAAGGGGGCAATCGTTTTCGTTTTCCAGATACAAGCTGTTGAAACTTACAGCATGATATGCCAGAAATACAAAGGATATATAGCGAAAATCATAAAAAACGGCAGTTATTTTTACTTTATAGTGATTTTCCAATTCGTTGGTCAACAGATTTTTTTTAAATTCGAAATTGGTGCAAAGAAAGTCCTTAGCAACCGTGTTGGTTTTCAAGCTATATTCTCTTGAAGTTTAATTTTTAGCGGAGAATAATAAAATATTCGGCGACGTTATTGATGTCTACTGTAACGTCACCACAAATTCTACTCTATAACGCTATACCCATTGTACCGTACAGTATTGTCATACAAATTGTGAGTGTGGTTTACACATTTCCTAAGTATTGGAAATGCTGAAAAGATAGAAGCATAATCGGTTGACATGGTTGATAATGATACAAACTGAAAATGGTGAAGAATATAACTGATACCAAAATAATGCAAATTGGTAAATAAATATACTGCAAGTGAAAGAAAGTTACTGTATAGACTTTAACTCCATCTTTTCTTGATTAGACAGGGTTCCACATCTTTTTTGAAATATATGTATTGTTCTAATAATTTTATATCAAATATAGAGTTGTCCAGATTAGTACAGAATTATTCTATACATATTTGAAAAATTCGGTTATAATATTGGGATCGTTTCTTTTCATTCTCACCATTTCAGATTCGAAGTATTGCGTACACAACTCATTCTATTTGTATAGTTCAGACACTTGCACGTGATTCTATGATTTTACTTTAAAATTTCCTCTCTCGATAGCTTTCCCTTTTCTTTAATTTATCATGGTATCAATGTTTGCTGGAGATTCATTAACAAAGGAAATAATTTTCCTGTACCATTATTTCTTAAATTTCCACATCTACGATTCATAACAAATAAGAAATTTGCAAATGCATATCATCTTGAGAATGGCTATAATAAGGTCAAAAGAAGAACCCGTACATGAATTTCAGAAAAATAAAACAGATCGGAGTTTTTTTTTATATAACTTCCGGTTGCATAGATCACTGCCTGTGTTATGCCTTAGCATTGTGTATATGCGTATTGTTTTAAGTGTAATTCTAAAGCTTTCTGCAATTACTGTTATATTTATATGCTGTAAATGTGCTGGTGTGATGATATAAATGTACTGGTGTCGTGATATAAATGTAATGATGTCATTTAATAAATGTACGTACTATGTAATGCTATACGAATGTCATTTGTAATGGTATACTGCTATACGATTTTATCAGGAGCGATGTTATGAGAATATATTCATCCAGTATGATGCTAAAAATGTTTCTAGTGTAAATTCATTTGAATGTATCCACGGACCAGTATAATGTAAGGAGACCACTTCTAAGCAAGGATCGTAGCTCATAAACTCGGCAATTCAATTAGGACCTCTAGAAAGTTCGGAAAGGCGACAAACTTGCTTCGGAAGTTGGCAAGGAGGCTGTCTATAATGTAATGATATACGAGTTTATTTTGCGCATTGTGTCTGTAATTAATGCAAATAAATTGGTTTTGTTTATGTAATATAAAAATAAGGAGATGTGGTATCATTGTAAATTGGACAACTATTTGCCACAGTTTAAGGTAAATCTATCGGATGTATTGTTTTTTCTGAGCGCCCTTTCTGGTCATGTTGCAAAAGTACTATTTGTTTTACAAATAGTTAACCAAGTATCATTCAATTTATAACAAAATACCTACAACTTGAAATTTAAAGATTTAACTATCAATATATTGTTTTCAAGAAAATTATGCCCGTGAACCTCTATTTTTTTTATATATTTCAGAAGTATTAATAAAGGAAATTAGCCCGTGGAATTTTAGACAGTTCTATCGTTTTATGTTTCTAAAATAAGAAAAACTTAAGTTTTCTGTATATACACAAAATGAAATACCCTAATTGTGGTTAATTTTAATGTATTGTTACGAAAAAACAAGGTCCGCGATCCCTAGTTTTTATATTGAAATTTGAAATTACTTTGGTGACAGAAAAGTCTTTTACAGAAGCTTACGAGACATTTATCGCCAAACATGTTGACAACTATTTATGAGTTTGAACATCGGTATACTTTATTAATCAACAAGATCTATTTCTGTTCCAAAAATGTCAAATAGCACGCGTCCTGTTTGGAATGCTACATTTTTATTATGAAATATAAAAAAAAAAACAGCTTGTTTGTCCCTTGTCTCCGCGGTGGCATAAACATATCAAATTAATTGTTAATAATGTTCTATTAATTAAATATGCCGTGCTAGTTAATTTTTCAGTGCCATGTTACAGGATGACGTGTAGAATGACCAAACTCCGAAACAGCGATGCCATTGCTGCACTAAACTATCATTTTAAAGTCAACGTAGCGTATCGAGGACGTAACATCTGTTTCGGAGTTTGCCTTTTATGGCATGCAACAACGTTTCCGAGTGCTATATATATCATGAATAAATTTAGTGCATTGCATATTACAATATACTCAATGACAGTGGTATATCCTTGCTAAATTGTCATATATCAGGCATCCTTTTTAGAAATGTGATATTTTTTATTTTTAAATATATAGACCAGATTGTTTGTCTCTTAATTGTCTCCGTGGTGTCATTAACATATTAAATGATTTGTTAATAATGTTCTTTTAATATTAAATATGCCGTGCTGGATCATTTTTCAGTACCATTAAAGAATGACGTGAAGAAGAATGACCCTTTTATGACATTGTACCTAAGTCTCCCAGTGATTTATAAATCATGAATAAATTTAGTGCATTGAGTATAACAATATACTCTATGACAGAAATATATCCTTGATCATATGATAGCTCTGAATGGTATTCTAAAGAAAATGGGGTTATAAATATTTCATAACTTTAAATGCGTAAAATGACAATATTCTCAAATTATATCAATGAAACCTATGGGATCTCGTGACTAACTGGCAATATCAATAAATAGTTAAAATAGATAAAACCGTAGATAAACTTGTCATTTTGTTATATATAGAAACCCTTTTTAAATTCAGAAATCAAGAAAATAACAGGCTACTATGAAGCAGGCAAATAATTAAACATTAGTATATAAAATAATAGTTTATTGATAAAAAGCTCTGTTGTCAACTTTTAAAACGGAGATTTTGTACGAGCTCTGTCCAATCCAATATGAAGAATTTATTCACAGAAGATATGATGATAACCAAATATTATCAAAGTCATGCCGCATAACGAACAGAATATGCTTTACTTTTCGGAACAAATCGTATCACTTCTGATGTATTAGTATTTGTATCTAGTAGTTGTATCACGACTTGAGATATAGAAAGTTTTATTCAAATGAGTTGTCTTAATGAAGTCATCCATACTTTATATGACAAACGGATAATTAGATAAAACAGGAAATCTTTGAAATTTAAAATCAGTAACGATCGGTTTTATCTACATATTGGCCTAAAGTTATAACTTATTAGTTGCATTTAAGCATCGCTATATCGATCGATTATCACAACAAAAAGGTTTAACAGGCAATAAATACATAAAAAAAATTTCCACTGACGTTACAGGAATCAATTTGATATAATTCTTTGACAATGAAGCAAAACGAGAACGTTAAATTAAGGATACAACTTCATAAACACTGTCTTTTATTGAAGACAAACTGTGTCTGAAGAGAAGTCACGTATGAAAATCATTTATTCATACATGTTACATCAGCAAATATAATGTCGTTACAATCTTGGATTATGACACTCCTGTAGTTGGGTTTTTATGTTGCTAAGCTTTAAGTTTGTAATGTTTTGTTCCTATTACTTTTGTTTATTTTTCTGGCGTTTTTCGCTTTCTTGCCATGGTATTGTCAGTTTGTAAATATACAAAAAAGAAGATGTGGTATGATTGCCAATGAGACAACTGTCTACAAGAGACCAAAATGACACAGACATTAACAACTATAGGTCACCGTACAGCCTTCAACAATGAGCAAAGCCCATACCGCATAGTCAGCCATAAAAGGCCCCGATAAGACAATGTAAAACAATTCAAACGAGAAAACTAGCGACTAAGACTGTTTTCGACTTATGAGTTTGAATCCCTTTGGTATCTTCTTACTCTTTCTTTGTCAAGTTGAATATCTAAATCACTGCTTTCAAATGTTTGATAATGTATTCTGACTAGTATTTTGCAGTGTTAAAGATGTCTCTGTCAGATGAAAAAAAGTAACAGTCGAATGAATACTAGCCAGAGAAGAATAAAAATACCAGCTGAAGAAATACTAGCCAACACAAAATTCATAATATTTTAACCAACATGTTGTTCATAAGGAAAGGCATGTACCAAGTCAGGAATATCACAGTTGTTTTCCTTTCGTTTGATGTATTTGAATTTTTTGATTTGTTGAGGGAACTTCTTTGTTTTTTCGGAGTTCTGTTTTTTTACATGTTCCTTGCCAAAAATTCCGTTTGATATATCTGTAGATATAGATTACAGCCTTCAGCTGAAGAAATACTAGCCAACACAAAATTCATAATATTTTAACCAACATGTTGTTCATAAGGAAAGGCATGTACCAAGTCAGGAATATCACAGTTGTTTTCCATTCGTTTGATGTATTTGAATTTTTTGATTTGTTGAGGGAACTTCTTTGTTTTTTCGGAGTTCTGTTTTTTTACATGTTCCTTGCCAAAAATTCCGTTTGATATATCTGTAGATATAGATTACAGCCTTCAAACAAAACAGAATTGAAAAGATGTCCATTTATCAAATAAAAATCATAACAATACATAATGTTGGTCCGTGAACGTGGCTAAGCTCATCTACAGCAAAAACTATTAAAATTTGTTAAAACAATGTGTCAAAAAGATATAATCTTCCTAAGTTGATTTGGGCTTTTTCAGCTGGCAATTGTTGCAAACAGAAGCAATAAATGGCCAACACATATATCATATTGCAGCCAACGACAATTTCTGATCCAAAAGTTACTGAAATCAGACAAGCACATACATAAGGTGGCGGGATTAAACATACGTTTGTGTAACGTCAGCCCTTCCCTTACTCAGCACAGTGGTTAAACATATCATATGAACAAACTGCTAAAATCAGTTGAAAAATGATTGACTCGTCAAACTGTCACACAGCACATTATAAAACAGCCATCAAAAAGGTATTGATCATAAATTAATCAAAGTCATTTAAAACTGTTTGCCAGTGAGAAAGGTTGGAAGTAATAGATTTAGTTACAGGCCTTGCTATCCTCTGTTGTATCATTTTCGTTTAGTGAATGTCTTTAATTCAGATAAGGTCAAATATTGATCATTATTTATTTTAGATAGTGTTCTAAAAATGCAATATTAGCATGTTGTGTATGTTTTCTCGGTATCTGCGTAGATATACCCAATTCATTTAAATAGGTGGTAATTGTAATATATTTTCGTTAATTTCATTGTCTATATCGTTAACTTGGATATGTTTGAAATTTGACTCGAAGCTGATTTATAGTTACAAAATACGGTTTTGTGACTCTCTAATTAATTTGAAACTGATATGTTGTTTCTATTTGAGCGTGCTGCTTAGAACTGACCTATGTGTTTATGATACCATCGGGAACTAACAGACTATCTGAAGCAGTTTCTACCCAATGCTATAAAAACTATGCGTCTACAGTTCTTTTTATTGAACCTTAATCAGGAAACCTCAAAGCCACATATATAAGAGCCAAGGATTTATAAAGTACCGAAACACGTGCAGTGGTATCGGACCAAAAGAGACCTAAAAATAACCAAATCAAACAAGAATGTTTTTATTTACAAATTTCAATTACAGAAACGTTTACGATATTTGATATTTGAATTTTGTTATAGGTTAATAGGTGTTTTGTAGAACAAAGCTTTTCTGCAGTATATGATTTTTTTTTGTTGCACAACTTTCTAAATCATAAACACTTTTATTAGATATGTTGGTGTTGAGTGTATCGAAGACTAATATGCAATAGCAAATTATTGATTCGCTGGTAAACTATCTGTAGGACGTGTCACGTGTGGAGCTGATACCACTCCAGTTAGGACTAGCCACGTGTGAAGCTGATACCACTCCGGGTTTTGGTGAGGTTCTTGTTGCTCAGTTTTTGATTTTCTATAGTATGTTCTGTGTTCGATTGTTTGTTTTACGTCCTAGTCTATAACCTTCCGATATAGTCACAGACAAAAAAAAAGTCAATGGCTGTTTTTGTTTTAAGTTATCTCTGTTGAATTAATTCACAACTATCCATTCCGAGCTAGGCAACAAATAAATAAAAACAAAGCAAAAGCTCTTGGTAAAACGAATTGTTAGCAGTGTCCAGTTTGATATTATCTAGCACAATGATAAAATTAATGTAGGTCAAATTTTGCTAAGATCAAACCAAAAAAGATAAGCAATAATTGTAGCCAACTTATGCACTGTGTTATACTATATCAAAGATGAAGTTAAACATTGAAGTCTGCTATTTCTAGGGAAGACAGAAATTGTAAAAAAAAAAGACATTGAAAGATGCTGTTATTGGATATTCCAGGAAACCATTCATAAGATCACCAAAACGTTGTTAAGCTATTTATCTTATTTTAAAAACATTTAACACACGTTGCCTTAACACATTTTTGCTATCACACACCATTTTGTTGTTTCAATAAGTGATAAGCGTCCTTCTGGAAATTCGCTGTATTTTGTGCGTGTCAGCCCATCTCATTAACATTCAACCCACAATTAGATTGCAGTCAGAAATAATGTTTAGCACACATACACACAATTTAAGAAAATACCAATAAACAATCCGTTTAAATGGAGTCCGATATTAATGGAGGCTTCAAAGATCTACAAACAACGTCCGATTACGTGACAGTTTAATGCATAACAGCCATTGATTTATTGACTCTTAGTAGCAACGTTTAGTGAAAAGCTGGTTTTTCAGCCTAGTACCTGAATATATAGAATTTGAATATCATATTCAAATCATGTGAAGGACTGTCAATTCATAATACTTATCAAATAAATAGATATCAGTAACCTTACGACTTACTGAGACTTGGTATCAAAACTAGAATTATAATTACCTGCTGCAATACATTTACTAGAACGGAGAAAGAGATATTTTAACTCAATAGTTGAAAACATACCGACAATGCCATAGCAAAAAATGAAAAACTTTCGAAAGACAAGCAACAATACACAAAAACACAAGATAGAAAAACTGAAAACTACATAACTCGAATCCCACGAAAAACAGGGAATGATTATAATTGCTACAAAAGGGCACCAAATCCTGCTCCGCGTGTGGTACTCGTCGCTACTTCACTAGCCCAATTAGAATGGCGAACAAGCATTTATCATTAGTTGAGTAAACATCTTGTCTTTAGAATTGTATAAATATTATTAACCCAAGTTGTTGTTTTTTTGGTTGAATTCGTGTTGCTGTTTTCGTTATCTTCGGAATTCTTTTTTTTATTATCAGGATTTGTGGTATTTGATCGTCGTTATGGTATCTACTCCGTTTTTTAACTGGATACATTGTTCCTTTTTCATTTCATTTTTGTGTTGTTTCTGATTGTTATAGTCTAATATATAACTTTGTTTTGTAAATATGATATTGTTTAATTCTAACTTATACCTGCAGTGAGGTATAAGGGCAAGATATTTTGAGCATTTACAGAGTTTAAATAAATAAAAGTTATGTCATACCAATAGTTATCTGAAGTGCGGCACATGTCGGACAGAAAGAAAAACTGGAAAACCACTATTCATTTCGTAAGACTTCAGTTCCCCCATTGTCTTAGTTTTGGCAACTTTACACTTGTTTTTAATTTTACTGTCCACATGTTTTTTTTTCTAATTTCAAATGAATTTCAACTATGTTTGGAATATGTAATTAAACTTTATTAATTATTATCATGCATGACTTGTCAAACTATGGAAACAATACTTTATAAATTTTATGTGTTCGAAGCTGTTAAGACTATTAAAACATAACATCAGTTGAATAATTATAGTGATCAAAAACATCTCTTCCATGCAGATCTGTTCAATGATTGTCATGTTTGCCGCAGAGACGCTAGTGAATACATATATTCTTTACGGAAATATATACAATTGATAACAGTGATAATAATTCCAGGTCATATGATAACATAGGATGAAACTTTTTAATCGACTACAGTAGCAGTATGTTTCAAACCAAAAAAAAAAAAGACAAATAGACAAACAATGCATCTAGGTAAGAAAATGATAAACAAACACACAGCAATAATGTATTTTTTATCCTATTATAAGGTAGCTGCCTCATTTGAAAACAAATCATTCAGTAGAAAACGGTATCACAAATTTCAAATTTCAATGCATAAAGGAAAATACTAGTACCTGAATTACTTCAAATAACAAATAAAGCAAAAACAAAATATTACTGCTTGTTTCCAAATACATAAGTGCAGGACTAATCAGATATTTTATTTCAATATTTGTGGGTTTTTTTTATCGAGGACACAAGAATATTCATGATGAGAAATTAATAATAAAAACAATATGATACAAATAACAGTTGGATACAACATTGAAACTCAACTTTATTGTCGAATAAAATGACATATGAAAGAGGATTTTGTCAGAAGACTATTGTTCTTGTAGACATGTTTGTTGCTCTCTGAAAAATTGGTTGGAAGTTTTTGTTCTACTGACTATTAGTATTCAAATTACATGTATTCACAATTTGTCTAGATTCTGGACTACTTTGACTTCGGTGTATTGTAAAGATAATTTTATATGGTTAAACCCGTTGATTATCATTATACATGTATGTTTTTTAGGTTTTTTTGGTGGTCTTAGATGATATCTCATGACAATATATCATATCTTTTTTTACTCAAAAACAATAGAATATATTACCCACTGTGAAGTTATTCGAATGAAAATGAAAGTTTTAATCCTATCAGAAACGTGAAATTGGAAAATGGAAAAAATGTAGGCAAATGATGTTAAATTTTCTAATGTAGTAAATGGTGGATTAAACCTGGTTTTATAGTATGCTAAACCTAACTGCATGTTACAATTAAAGAGAAATGACGTGGATTTGATAAAAAAAAATGTATATATCAATTGGTAAATACTTCCTTTTACATGCAATATCGACAATCTACCCAGACAACTGTAAGTTCTACATTTTATATTGACTAATTTGTCTTTGTGTACTATGTATTTATACTGCAATGTAGTTATGTAATGTTAATGAATATTTACTTTAACGCTGAATTTATCCTTTTATATGTTTATAGAGATTATCATAATGACTACATCACAGCGCATCTCCAAGAACTTGATCCGTAATATTACATAATAATGCACTCTGTTTAAATCTTGGAAACGTTTGAAAATCAATATAAACAGGAAACTGGCTTGTAACGCTCTTCATATTGTTTATCAAAAATGCAAATGTATTCAAGCTTAATGACAACAGGTTTTCATGGATTCTTGGCAATTTTCTTTACAGTGATTGCATACTCTTCATCAATATGTCTATCGTAAAGGCTCGTTAGACATCTGAAGCCTACAAGGCTAAATGGTTTTAAATGGAAATTTCTGATTGCCATTTATGAATTTCTGTGTTAAAACTTTAACGGTCAAGTGACTGGAGAAGAAAACAATATATAAATGCGTGTATAGCATGTTTGTGGTGTAAATACTTCACAGTAATGTTTCTTTTAAAAAAAAACTGCTACCAAAAATCAAAGCTTTGTTTAGAAAACTGTTATCTGTCACGGAAAGCATTAGGTCTTAAAGGACACAGCACACACATCACTATTAAAATTCATTATACGTTTCAGCGGGTAAAATAATACGTCTAGTTACTAAAAGTCAGTAAAACATTTTCAATAACAGAAATAATATAAATATAAACTTTACTACTTTCAATTATTTGAATTATTTAATTATCATATTTGAAAGGTAATGTTATTTATATAATATACTTATTATAAAAATTGAAGCATTGACATTTTCTTATTAGCTAAAATGCATAGAGAAAGAAATAACTATGAAAATCCCGTTTGAAGATTAAAAAAAAATAATAATTGATAGAGCAATAATATGGCTTTTGTCACCAAAAAAGCAAGAATTGCTATCCAGAGCACATTTCACTGGTGTTTTTTTTTTGCATTGTGTTTTTCTTTCTGATTATGCATTATATATTTGGATAGAAATGGACGTTTAGCATTTAATAGTCAATCAATCATATGATTTGTCTGTTTCCGTCTTTTTAGCCATATATTGACTACCTTTTTATCAATATTCATTTTAATCATGGCATGTCTGTATTAATGTATGCTCGTATATTACAAATTTGAATTAATTTCTTTTTAGAAAAGTATGGAAAGCTAACTTTAACACACTGCTACCCACTTTTTGAAGATGTTCTCTTCATGATGAATCATCTTTGGGTAGAATAGCTTGCAGAATGAATGTTTATGGACGCAGAAATAAATTACGGTTATGTTAAAAATGTGTTCTTACAAACATAAAAAAAACCCTGGAGGGGTGTAGTTTGACCGTACAGAGCCAAATTGAGAACAATTGACTCACTAACATGAAAATGATCAATGGTGGTGGTTACTGGAGTGTGTTGTTGTGATGAATCTCCACCTCTTATTGTCCAGCCATTATTTGCAAGGGATGGTAGTTCTCAATCTCTGATCAGAGATCATATATGTTCCGTTCCAAACTTCGTATCATCACTACTCCCAATAAGACCCACGTCATATAGAGTGTAGTGTTGCGGAGAATGTAGAACGGATATGGACTCTGCACCAAAGATCGGATAGTTTTCAATTTGAGAATGTGAGTTTTCATCTAAAATAACTGACTATGCGGACTGGGCTTTGATAATCGTTGAAGGTCGTACGGTGATCAAAGGTTCCTTCTTTCTGCTTCATTAAGTCTGAAACGTTTTTTTGTTAATTTACTATTTATATTGCTATATCTATATTTCTGCTTTTCAACTTGATGTTATAAGAGCCTTTGTTTTTTTACACTAAACTTCGATTATTTAGATGTAAATAAATAATCTTTCATAATAGTTGCGTATCAAATGTCATTGACAGCAGTCTAGTATAAGAATTTCTATCTGTCTCTGTGGTATTTAAACAAATTTACCCACGTAATGACAAGTATTGAAATCTAATTTTACACCATGTATTAAATAAAACTTTCTCCCGATAGGTTATAAAATTCTAATGATCGGCTGCAAAAATAGACAAAAAGATGAAATACAAATATCATGGCATACAAAACATATAATCCTATCCACTACAAGTACAAAAATGTTAATTTAACTTAAATATTATAAATGGAACCCAAAGATTAAAAAAAAGCTGAACTTAATGATTCTCCCGACAATAATTTCAGAAGGAAAACTCTAAATAGGGAGATAGATTATTATCATCTTCAAAAATCTGGTGTAAAACACAAAATACATGAACATGTTAATTGTGCTTCGTTGAAAAGGTAATTACAAAGAAGTATTATCATTTATCAGCAAAACAAATACATTGTTTGGAATTTAATCAGAAAAAGACAAAATAGTACAGCGTTTCACTCTGCAATACAAAAGCAGTGATGAGATATTAGTTTGATGACCAAATAAAAAAAGACGCAATAAAAATATCTATTTATAACTTTTATGAAAATCAGATGAAAACCTTTCATTTTTCGGAGCTTAACCTCTTCTTATATGAGTGGCTAACATATCAAACAAAACTTTAAAATAAACATCCGTTTGCAACACCGATCTGTTTACTTCAAAACAGGTTATCGGAGTGTTAAATGACAGTAAAGTGATACTAAAGATCTTCAACTTAAATATTAAATCATGCTTTCATTCCCTTTTATGTTGATGGCTGTTATTCTCATTGCTAGATTCTCAGAAAAGAAAAGAAATATACAACTTTATGCATTATATCCAGAACTAAACCTTACCGAATTCCAATAAAGAAAAAGACATATTTAATTTTTCTTAAAACCATTGTTATTTTCACCCAAAAAAGAAATATCAAACATACTGATTGAACGACAATACAAGTGTAACCTTTTTTCAAACCTGCAATTAAGCGACAATACTAAACCTTGAATATAATTCATCAACAACTTAGTTTATGATTAATATGACTGTGACGAGCTAATTGCCACGTAAAAGTTCTGAAGGTAGAACGTTACTCTAGCAATTCATCACTTAAAAAGAAATATCTGAACAGATTTAACTTGTCGTGTGTTGTCGTAATTAAGATTCAATGTTGATGAATTAGGGCTCAAAAAGACAAAAACGGAACAACTTTATATTTAGAAGCTTTGACAATTCGGAAATAGCCGCGACCAGGCATACCTAAGTGTTTCATCAATCTGTAATTATCGTTGCTTTCTCCGTTAATATTGCTACAAAAGATGAACTATCCATTGATTAGAAAACCAGTTAACATTGGCTTTCAAAAAGGACAAGCTCCCGATTTTGCTTTTAATTGCTGTCAGCACCCACGATGAAGGTCAATGGAAACTTCTTAGATGCAGGGATATACAATTGCAAGTACCCGACCATGTCCTCTCTGTGTAGTTTTTCTTTTTGTATCCATCTAATGATTTAAGACTTTTTCAACTAATTTATAGTTTGTTCTCATGTTGTACTGTTGCACCACTGCCGCAGGTCAGGGGATGGTTTGGATCCCGCTTATATGTTTATCCTCTCCACATTCTGAATGTATCTATTATGTGCCTGTCTCAAGTCAGGACCCTGTAATTCAGTGGTTGTCGTTTGTTGATTAGTAACATATTTGTTTTTCGTTCATGTATTGTACATAATTTAGGCCTTTCGTTTTCTCTTTTGAATTGTTTTACATTTGTCATTTCGGTGCCTTTTATAGCCGACTATACGATATGGGCCTTGCTCATTGATGAAGGCCGTACGGTGACCTATAGTTGATAATTTCTGTGTCAATTGGGCTATTGTATAGAGGTGACTCGTTGGCAATCATACCACATCTTTTTTTTATATTTGTATACTGCTGAAATAAAGTAAGTGTTTGATGGAGATAATATAACGAAGATATACCTTATATCAATGTTAGAGGTGAACATACACACATTATTTGTTATATCAACAAAACTCATTTTTTTAACCCCACATTCCGATTTGGTCAGTCACATTAGACAAAAAGTCAGTTTGCCTTCGAACATGAACACCAAGGGACATAACTCAAATTCAAAGACCTCAAAAGGAAAACTATCGTTTGCATCTACACGTATGATTGAATTAAAAAAAAAACTCATGCAACGTGCCTACCACCTAATTTTTAAGTCATTATCCTCCTTGCTGTGAAAAAGAAGAAGAAAGAGCATTTAACCGATGTGCACATTTCATTGTTCAATTAAAGGATTTATTGCTTGGAAGATAATTTCTAATATTTGTTTTTGCAGGAATTATGATAAAGATAAACTGTATAGGTCAAAATGTTTTGCAATAATAACATACAATGAAAATATTGAGGTTCAAGAATATCAATCGTTTAAAGGAGACAAGGATAAAGTTGAAGTGTATGTGATGATTTTGATTAATCATCAGCTATAGTATAAAATGTGACAAATGCACTTTGGTGGATTCTTTGTTCTACCGCTATTCAGAGACAACTATATATATACATGATAACCCGCTAATGACCGTTGTGATAATAGGATCTTTTATGTAAAGTACGTTACAGAGTTAATATTTAAAAATTGTCGATGTAATACAATAATTTCGTCTCTGTCAATTGTGACATATCAGTAAGCTCATAATGCTACGATGGTCATTTGATTTCCATTGTTAAATACTTCTATTACAAGTAATGTCATCGACAGACAAGGGCATTTTGATGAAAAAGGGATTGTAAAAAATCCGTATGTATGAAAACGAGTTCAAGCAAATTTCACATCTAACATCTCGTTTTAATTATCATTAGCATGACAAATTCCCGATTAAATAAAATAAAATTACATACATTGAAGGAATAAAATATTCAAATTTCAAATTCATATGATCCCTTTTGAATAAGATGAAAATTAAAATAAAAGATGGAATCAAGATATTAATAAGCAACATAACATGACCATTATTTTCCAACAGTCGATTACATATATACATATTCACAAGAGGGGTATTGTAAGTTAATTACATATACAATATCAAAGTATTAATGCAGATTTGTTGGTAAATAATACTCTAATTAAACATTATAATTGAAATCTATTACTGTTGGTCTTAAAACAAAAAACTAAATTCCAAATTTTGGTTTACAATTTATTCACTGAAATCTGATTGTGTCATGTTAACAAATTTATTTGTTTCGATAAGTTTAATAGCAGATAATAAATATATATCTATTTCAACACCAAATACCGTTAATATAACTTAAACGTATATATTGATGCCCTCCAAAATTTTACATTGAACGCACAATGGATAAAATTTAGACTTAAAGAAAAACAGAACAGACAAACAGCACTTTAGAATAAATATTAAGCAAATTCAAAGAAATAACAACCCACAAGTGTACTTGATAAGGTATACATGATGTTTTCTTCTGGGTTATTTCAAAATAATAGTTCATACAAATGTATTCAATATAGTAAGTTATTCTGGTTAGTTCTAAGCAATGCATGTGGTTTTAAATTTGAAAGATGCACTTTGTGCTTTATTTTTAATATTTGTTTGTTTTGTGGTTGTGACACAGTGATGACTGCTGTACCCATATTTTGACTATTTACCTATTATGTCTGTTTTGTTCACGCATCGTTGTAAATATAATGGAATTTGATGCGACTGTCATACAAGTGAGAGGTTTAGCTTTATAAAACCAGGTTCAATCCACCATTTTCTACATAAGAAAATGCATGTACCAAGTTAGGAACATGACAGTTGATATCCACTCGTTTGATGTGTTTGAGCTTTTTAATTTGCCATATGATTTGGACTTATATCTAGAAGTTGACTATGAGGTTTGGTTGAAAACAAAACTTTACGGCAAAAGAGATGATTTCAGATTGTGAACTTTTCATTTTTAAATTAAGAGGTGAAGTTGATATCATCACTTCGTAAATTTTATGGACGCCATCACGAGTTGGTTGATCGTTATGGAATATCCGTTATACATATGATATCGGATATGTCCTTTATGTCGTAACTACAATCCCGTTCCCTTTTAACGTACGTGACCTACCGAATTATACTGTTTATCGACTTTGTAATAACATAAGCAACAACGACAGATCCGACATGTGGAGCAGGATCTGATTACCCTTCCGGACTACCGGGAATTACCTCCAGTTTTCGATGAGGTTCGTGTTTTTGGTGTACCGGGGGTACCCCTATTAGTGCCATTTTGTTCACGCATCATTGTCAAGATAATGGAATGTTATGCGACTTACGTACGAGTGAGAGGTTTAGCGCTATAAAACCAGATACAATTCACCATTTTCTACATTTGAAAATTCCTGCACCAAGTCAGAAATATGACAGTTGTTGTCCATTCGTTTGATGTGTTTTATCATTTGATTTTGCTATTTGAATAGGACTTTCCGTTTTGAATTTTCCTCGGAGTTGAGTAATTTTGTGAATTTACATTTTATTCATTTCCTCCGATTTATACTGTTATATAGTTTGGCAAAGCAATTTTGGATATATTTAGTACTATCCCAAAGTATATCGTTTCTAACATTCACTACAAGTATAACCTGATGAATTTAATTGACGCCACTACGAGTATGCCATTTTGAACTATCTGGTTCACCCTCCTGAGCTAATATTATTACATCTAGTTTTGTTTAAAGGGAGTTGCTTTTGGCTATTTTTAATTCTAGCTCTTTGTTTTTTGTTTTTTGTTTATTTTTCAATTTGTGTGTGGTCCTTCCCGATGAAATCTTTCTCGTAAAAAATTGTAATAAAATAATTTCAAAATGTTGCAATCAGTCAGTCTGAAGGGTTAATAACTTATGGATGGTTTACGAATTTGATGATGACTTAGGGTAAGAAAATGACTAATGCGTGCTGCCAAATCACTTGCTGTTGTGTATCAAGTAATTTTACGAGAATTACAAGACGGGCGTGAGATGTGCTTCTAGATTTACTTGCCCTTCTAAAGTAAACGAGATATTTACAGGATAATGGTGAAATTATGTTGTTCAATTTTAAGTTTTATAGATGTATTCTCTTTTTTATTATTTTTTTTATCTTTCTGATGACGTTAACAGTTTCACATATATTCTCAACGCCACATTCTGTATCTGTCAATCCGAAGTCATGATCCTTTACATTAATGGTTGTCATTTCTTGCTGTTTATCATATTTGTTTATCGTTAATTTTTGCGTACAAGCAGACCGTAGGAAACTCGTTGCCCGAGTGGTCTAGGTAGTTACTACTGTAATCACTAACCAGTTAATACTGAAGTTGTGAGTTCGAACCACGCTCGTGCGAGTTCACTTGACTCCAGTGGTAATGGACTAGGGCTGTAAGTATTCCTAAGAAGGTCGGTGGTTTTCTCCGGGCACTCCCTCTTACTCCAACAATACAAACTGGCCGCGACAAAACAGTCCAACAGCGATGCTTCAAAGTGGCGTTAAACAAAAAAATCAAGTCAAATTAAATAAAACAGACCGTTTGATTCTTCTTTGCATTGATTTGCATTTGTCATATCTTGATTTTTAGAGCTTGATTTGTGCTTTGGGTTTTGCTCATTGTCGAAAGCCTTGCGATGATCTAGCGTTGCTGATTTCTGTGTTGGTCACTAAAGTTGTCTCACTGACAATCTTTTTGAAGTGGAACTTTACTAAAAGAAGCGATATGGGCTTTGATCATTGTTTATTGCCGTACGGCGACCTATGATTGTTAATCTATGTGTCATGTTGGTCTCTTGTGGGGCGTTGTCTCATTGGCAAGAATACCACATCTTCTTTTATATATATACTACATCTTCGTATATTGATTTTTACCTTATGAATCTATCGTCTCTTTTTGATTTTGTTTTACTTTGTTTCTTTTGTGACACTTGAATTGTTTCCTGATTTGTATTTAGATAATCAATATGCATTTTCTAGAAATAGACTTTCACATATAATTTTTAGCTTCTTTACTGTTTTTCCTGATAAAGCAACATAAGTCTTAACATATTGATCAATGATGCACTCATTCGTGTGTTCAAGATATTTCTTAAAGGGCTGGTTGTAAATTGTTTTGATTTATAGATAAAATCACATAATAAAAGATGTACTTTTAGTTCAATTTGGAAAAAGAAATCTTACGTACTTTTCAATGGACTATTTAAAAATTCGAAACAATTTCTAATATTGATAATTTTTTAGCCTCTAGACAATGCAATTATGCTGTTTTTTCAACGAGAAAGTGATTAACAAAATGATCTGATTCTTTTTCACAGTATAAGTAGTTAATTAAAAACTTATTTTTGATATTATGAAAGTTTTGACAGAAGGAATTTGCAAATTGATAAAAAATAAATTAGAAAACACATACTTATAAACAAGAAAAGAGATTGATAGCAATAAAATTCTGGTTAATAATAATTGATATAAAAAAGAAAATGTGATATGATTGCAAACCTAAAAACTCTCAACAAGAGACCAAATGACACAGTTATTAACAAATATAGGTCTTTTCGAAGCTGATGACGTAAAAATTCATCATTTGTCACATAGCTCATGAGCTTGTCCTCCATTCGTGGAAGACCGCATGTGTCCTTAAATTTTGTAAACAAAATTAAAGGCTCTGTACTTGCAAATCTCGTCATTATGTTATTGTGGTATGGTAAATTTTGTACACTTGACTTTCACTTGTGCTAATGTGATTTGTTTATATACCTTCTTGTGGTTCTTTGTTACATATTTGATGGTTTTTATAGTGATTATAATTATAACACAATGTGACTAATGCACCCCTATTTTGACTTGTTTACATACTTTGTCTATTTATTTTGTTCACACGTCGTTGTCAATTTAAAGGAATTATATGCGACTGTCATAAAAGTGAGAGATTTAGCTAGCTATAAAGCCAGATTCAATTCACCTAATAAATGCATGTACTAAGTCAGAAATATAACAATTGTTTTCCTTTCGTTTGATGTGTTTCAGCTTTTGATTTTACCATTTGATTGGAGATGTTCCATCCTTGTCCGGTAGTTTTGTTATTTTACTTTTTGCTGACATAAATTGGGTATCTTTCGAAGGGGTCAGGATAGGCATTACAGGAAAAACAAATAAGGTCAAGAAAGCGAAAATATAAGTCCAAATGATGCAGAATAGTGAAAAATAGGATAAGATTAGAATATCAGAAAACGGCTATTATTTTAAAAAAAAATACAGAACTCCGAGGAAAAGTTAAATTTAAATCCACATGCATTGCTTAGAACTAACCCGATTAACTTAAAAATACAGAACTCCGAGGAAAAGTCAAATTTAAATCCACATGCATTGCTTAGAACTAACCCGATTAACTTACTATATTGAATACATTTGTATGAACTATTATTTTGAAATAACACCGACGAAAACGGCATGTATACCTTATTTTAACTTCTTAGGAAGAAAGATAAGAAGTTAGCAATATATAACTCTACTATCCGCTATATAGATGATGTTCTTCCACTAAACAATTCAAAATTTGGTGACTATGTGGAACGCATCTATCCAATCGAACTAGAGATAAAGGATACTACAGATACAGTTAAGTCGGCTTCATATCTTGACTTACATCTAGAAATTGACAATGAGGGTCGGTTGAAAACAAAACTTTACGACAAAAGAGATGATTTCAGCTTTCCAATTGTGAACTTTCCATTTCTAAGTAGCAACATTCCAGCAGCACCTGCATACGGGGTATATATCTCCCAATTGATACGATATTCCCGTGCTTGCATTTCCTATCATGATTTTCTTGATAGAGGTTTGCTGCTCACAAGGAAGCTATTAAACCAAGAGTTCCAAATGGTGAAGTTGAAATCATCCCTTCGTAAATTTTACGGACGCCATCACGAGTTGGTTGACCGTTATGGAATAACCGTTTCACAAATGATATCGGATATGTTCCTTACGTCGTAACTACAATCCCCTTCCCTTTCATGAATATGACCTACCGAATTAGAATATTTACCGGATTTGTAATCACTTAAGCAACACGACGGGTGCCACATGTGGAGCAGGATCTGCTTACCCTTCCGGAGCACCTGAGATCACCCCTAGTTTTTGGTGGGGTTCGTGTTGTTTATTCTTTAGTTTTCTATGTTGTGTCGTGTGTACTATTGTTTTTCTGTTTGTCTTTTTTATTTTTAGCCATGGCGTTGTCAGTTTGTTTTAGATTTATGAGTTTGACTGTCCCTTTGGTATCTTTCGTCCCTCTTTTAAAACGGAGGGTATCAAAAGCCCAGTATTCAACACTTTTGTGTTGACAAGAGTTGTCATTGATATGTTCATAATTATGAATTAACTGTTAACAAAACTTTAAATGTTTATAATAATAAGGCTTCTCTACCTCAGGAATAGATTACTTAAGCTGTATTTGGCAAAACTTTTATGAATTTTCGGTCCTCAATTCTCTTCAACTTCGTACTTTATTTGGTTTTTTTTAACATTTTTTATTCGAGCGTCACTAATGAGTCTTTTGTAGACGAAACGCGCATCTGGCGTAAATATAAAATTTCAATCCTGGTATCTATAATGATTTTATTTAATTTCCATACTCAATGTAGTCGGCTGCTATGTTATATTTAATGAAGAGCAATAAGTCAAAAAAGGAATTGATATACATGTAACTTGCAATATTACAGCATATAAAAATCCAATAATCTCCTTTTCCAGACCCTCATTCAATTTACATTTTATTTTAGGATGATACCCATAAAAAATTTGCCAAAGATTCAATAAATTAATGACCTTTGATAACATATCATACCCGACTACGCGACAGTTATGTACAGAAGTTATATGTTCATTAACGTATAAAATACTGAACTTACAGGAAAATCTAATCGTAAAGTCCATAATCACATGGCAAAATGAAATAAAAAAGCACATCAAAACGAATGGACAATAAATGTCATATTCCTGACTCGGTACAGGCATTTTCAAATGTAGAAAATTGTGGATTAAACCTAGTTTTATATCGCTAACTCTCTTACTTTGATGACAGTCTCATCAAATTCCGTTATATTTACAATGATGCGTGAACTAAACAGACATTATAAATAAAATAGTCAAAATGTGGGTGCAGCAGTCATCATCGTTGAACAATTTTTAAAGGAACAATTTAACAAAACACAAAAACATCTATCTACAAACACATTCATTTATTCCTGTATCTGACGTCAGAAAATTTTATACGTCACATATATTTGTCGTTCAATATTTGTTCTATATACAAGCAATTTCAAAATTTCACATAGGTAATGTTAGCATACAGGGTTAAACAATCAAAAGTATGTAAGAATTAATTTCAGAAATAGACCTAGATTTAAAATAGTCCAAAAGTTATATAGAATTTATAAGAATCCACAAATAGTTCATTCCACTACGTGATTGAATAATTTTGACGTTTGTGGTTCAACGTATTTTGTAATTCATAATAGAAATATATCATAATGACATAACATAGAAAAATAGCATACTGTCGGGATCTTTTAAAGTACAGAGTCGCGTTATAAGAACCAAAGAAATACAAAAAGACGCATATACAAAACATACAAGATAATCTTATATCTGATGACAACTAGACAATAATAGTTTTGTAATATTTAAAGATAATCAAATGTAATGTGTTGGGGGGTGGGGGGCTTCGCAATTTTTTGGTTATGTAGATCTGCTTATGAGTATGCAGACAGTATTTTGAATACAAATATTGGTGTACCGGTATCTGATCCAGCAAGCAGTTTTCCTAAGCACTCTTTTTTATATAGAATAAACAAATAACCCATTTGCACCTTTTCAGATTGAAAAATACAATCTGTTTGAATTCTAACAGCACATTGTATAAGAATTTTCTAAATAAAAATCTCTCAGAGCGTAGCACGAATGGTTTGACAAAAACTACAATTAGCCAATTATAACAAATTGTTCTCTCAATGTCCAACTATTTTATTTAGTATATATAGATGAACATCCCGTGTCATTATTACAGTGAATGAGTGTTTAACCAATCTTCAAATATTGCATGCCTATATACGTATCTTTTATCTTATTGAATCACTTATTATTATTATATAATACCGCAGTCACATTTGGCCACGATCGCAATACGATACCTGAAAAAAGCAAATTTGACGATAGGAGTGCGATCGTGTAGATCGCAGTAAGGTCGTGATACGGTCGTTGATTACCAGATATATTTACAGTCGACCATGATATATCATATGATAACAATTTAACTAACAGACTAACACACTCATAAAACTGGTTTCTTTTAATATATGTGTTCATAACTATGTCTTACTACTGTTCATAAGTAGCATGTTACAAGGTTAATGCATTAAGAGTTAAAAAAAAATCATGCATAAAAGAGGGACGAAAGATACCAAAGGGACAGTCAAACTCATAAATCTAAAACAAACTGACAACGCCATGGCTAAAAATAAAAAAGACAAACAGAAAAACAATAGTACACACGACACAACATAGAAAACTAAAGAATAAAAAACACGAACCCCACCAAAAACATAAGGTAATACGTAGTATCCCTAAATTTAAAAAAATGTTTTTTTTAAACTCTTTGACGCATTCCTCATCTCCAATCTCCATTTCATCCATTGCCAATTACATTTTTGCGGTTTTTGAATTAAGGATGAAGAACAAGCCTAGTTGTGAAAGTCAGCTCCCGACCTTCAACAATGAGAAAACCAATACCGTATAGTAAGCTATAGAATATCTGTGAATGACAACAGGCGAATCAAATCAACATATTGATATGATGTACGATTTCAAAACTAATTTCAAAATTGAAACGTTTTATTGTTAATTTTAAAATATATTTAATTCTTGATAACATCTTCAATAGTCTACATCAACAAGTTTGGATTTTCATTAAGCGTCATAAACAGTATCTGTTCGACAAACAAAGAACGTTAAAACCTTTTTGTTGTAACACAATGAAATTGCTTGTGATCCTATATTTTATAATAGCGAAGTTAAACAGATAACTATTATATATGACAAGTCTTTTTATTTCAGTGTATTTCAATAGGAAGTCCGTATATCAAATATAAACTTTTCAAGGTTACGTAAATGTGCAAAATGTTATCATCTATTTGTTTTACCTTTCCATACTTTAATTACTATCATTGGACATAAATAAATTAATTGTTTTAGCTATTAAAACTAATACAGAGTATAAATGTTGTACAAATGGAAACAAAATTATTATATAACCTTGTTTGCAGTTATTTAAAAGGTACGAAGGAAGTAAAAGAAAATAGGAACTCAAGAATAAAAATCGTCGTTGTTGTTCATTGCTGTATAGGTTTACGTGTGTTTTTTTTTTTTTATTTAAAGCCGTTTATTTTGATTGAAAATGTATTTTAATTATTTGTCATATAAACGTTGATCGTCGCGCTCAAAACTAAACACGTCATTTATATTTCGGTTCCTTTACCTCTTTGGCTTTCGAATATTTAGCATTGAGCGTTCCTGATCAAGTTAAATCTAGAAAAGCGGTACGTATGCAGGACATTTAGTGTGTTGTTTTCATTTCTTTCTAATAGAGTAAAGGTACTTAACATGATTAATAATTGATTGATATTTTCTGTTTGTTTTAGTTAACATCAATTTAGTGTCAATCAAATAATCTATTAGACTTTTTTCCTTATCTTTAAATATAACAAAACTATTATTGTCTAGTTGTCATCAGATATAACGAAATTTCCTTTCATAATTCTGTTTTAACACGATAAGAAATAATCATGCAGATAAGCATTATATAATAGTGCACAGTTCATCGATATTCAAGTAATAATGTCAACTTGAAGCGGAAAATTGTTAGTAATGACGGAAAATTTACATTGCATATTTATGTGGCATCAATTTACATGCTTTGATAAGTGAAAATTTGTCTTTTTGAAATTGATTTTAAAATAAGATAGCTTTATTTTTTTAAAGGCAATGAACTTTTATATTTATGAGATAAGATGCAGCTTAAGAAAAAACTAACTCAGCCGATGCGATAATTGATCTCGGTTGCATAAAAAGATAGAATTAGCGATGAAAAGCCACGACTTTTCTTAGTAGTTTGAATGAGATGTGATTTGATTGCAAATGAAACAACTCTCTACCAAAAAAAAAAACCCAGATGACACAGATGTTAGCAATGATGAGTCGTTCTATGTCCTACAAAAATGGGTGAAACATATCATATAGATACTCGCATAACTCATGCAAACAACATACAATAAAGTAGCAAATTTACATACGAGAAATCTAAATCTAAAATAACCTTCCAGCTCTCTTACAAATGTCATTATATCCACAGACGTATATATATGCTAAGTCTACTGATAATTACCAATGCTTGTCCTCTCAATTGTCATCCTGCTTCTTTTACTAAGAATATATCGTACTGTCAGGTGCTCAGGGTCAAGCGAATATGTTCCAACACAGAAAAAAACTAAAAACGAGGTCGAACCCGCTTGACGGTTCGGGGCTATAAATATAGAACTATTCAAAATAAATTTCAGAATGCAAACACTATTCCAAGGAGTGAGCAGTTAGACTACTAAGATAAATAGGAAAAAAAGGACTCCATCTCTGAAAAACAGCTTCAGTGTCATTCGTGAGTATTTGAAAACAATTGAAAATAAATCTTAACTATCCAAGAATTTTTCTCTCGAGGCCCCATGATAGCTTTTAGGAAACCAAAAATGCTTCAGAACATGCTGGTGCGAGCTTAATTGTTTGATCTGAAGAGTATTTCTAGAGAATGTCGTTCGAGTGATGAAAAATGCTGCAAATGCTACCTACAGTTGCTTATTCATCCAATTTTCACAGTAAGGTAATCAAAAATAACTATATGATATTTTGCAATGTAACCAACAAAAGTATGAATGTTTTTAACAATCTAGAATGTGCGTTTTGTTGCCTCCAATATGTTGGTGCTGTCAAAACAGACTTTTCACAAACGCCTCAATGGCTATTGGAGTGAGATCTATACATTAGAAAAACGTAAAATCACAAAAATACCGAGGAATAGTCTAAACGGAAAGTCCTTATTGAAATGTCAAAATTAAAAGCTCAAACACATCAAACAGATATGTAACAACTGTCCTATTCCTGACATGATACAGGCATTTTCTTATGTAGAAAAAGGTGGATAATGGAACTCAAGAAACATCAGCCAAACATCAAAGAACTCTCGTATACGTAATCTTTTGTATATCAGTCTTCAAACCGTGCATAAAATGCAACTTTGTTTTGTGTTAGTTGAATTTGAAAAAAAGATTTAAACAAGACACAAAACGTAATGAGAATTTGCGAAAATAGTATTTTTCACCTTGAAAATCAATAATACATCCTGAAACTGAAACTTGCACATATTGAAAATTTCCATCTAAAAATACTTAGAACGTAAAGTGTATCCTCTTCTCCTTTAGTTAGAAACGTATTGATCATTCTTGATTTTTCTCTGAAGTGTTTTGTAGACTGATTTCATTCTATTTGTTGACTAATGATTTGTATGTCCTATTTATGGGCATTATGTTTTATGGTCTGTCTGTATGTTCGTTCGACCGTCCATTCGTCCGTGTGTACCGCTTCAGGTTAAAGTTTTTGGTTAAAGTTTTTGGTCAAGGTATCAACTTGAAACTTAGTATACATGTTCCTTTTGATATGATCTTTCTAATTTTAATGCCAAACTAGTGTTTTGACCACAATTTCAAGGTCCACTGAACAAAAAAAGTGAAAGTGTAATTGGGGCATACGTGTACTATGGACATATTCTTGTTTATCATCCCTCTGTTTTTTTTCTTTTGAAACGTATTTTTTTATGCATATAGGACAGCTTTAATGAATAATTCTGATACAAATTTGTATTACATATCTAGATATTTTTAATTTTATATATGCATATTTCGTTCTTCAATGTTGTTAGTTGTTTTGAATATTCTTCGAGCTTAATTTTCTTGGCGTAGGTCTTTTGTGAATTAGTCTTTGCGAGACTGCTGTTTTGCAGAAATCGATTAGACAAACATAATGGAAAAGACACAGGATATATGAAAACTGATGATGGATGTTGAGTAGGAGGTGTTAACTCTGCAGCAGTTCCAGAGACAAAAACAGCTGTTGAGTGGACTGCTATTGTAAAATTAATAGTTTTATGTGAAATTTTATCGTTCTTATGGTTTAGCCATCTCTATTTTTCTTCATTTTACCATGGTATTTTAAGTCTTTCTTTGGATATAATTATATCACCATAGTGACAAATTTAAACTTTTACTATTAACAGATGTTTTCAAAGAAGACTAAATTAAAGTAGTGCATAGCACCTGGTATATTTACACCAACACTTTATTGACAAGTAAATTTGTGTACTTGTTCTTACGCGTTGTTTTTTCTAGAAAGATTGAAGAAACAGCAAATATAAATTGAAAATCTTTCTGGTCATTTCCTTCTTTCTGAAATGAAAATCCGGATTTATGTCATAAAAAGCAATAGAAATTATTTTCTTAATTGTAGTTTCAATATAAAAGAAACAAAACTAATTATATAATTTAAAAGAACAAAAGCATACCAATCTACACAAAAATAATTTTGCTATATTTTACACACGGTCTCACATTTTCGTCCTCTCTCACTGTCCTGCACTCTCTCAATGTCCTGCCCTCTTTTACCTTCTCACACCCCTAATCTCTCACACCCCGTTTCACCCACATCTGTCTTTCACCCTTTCTCTCATCCTGTATTTTACCCTCTCTCTCATCCTGTCTCTCACCTTTTCTCTCAGTCTCTTTCTCGGTTTCATTTCACCCCACTCTCATGCTCTCACACTTTCTCTCACATTGTCTCTCTCTCTCACAAAGTCTCTCACATAGTCTCTCTCTCTCTCTCTCTCTCTCACTCATTAACTCTACCACTCACTCACTCTCCTCACACTCTCTCTTTTGCTCACTCTCTCTCACTAATTCTCTCTCTCACTCACTCACTCACTCATTCATCACTCACTCACTCTCTCTTACTCACTATATCTCTCTCACCCTGTCTCTCTCTCACCCTGTCTCTCTCTCTCACCCCGTCTCTCTCTCACACACTCACCCTTTCTCTCTCTCACTCACTCATTCTTTCTCTCTCTCACTTACTCTTTCTCTCTCTCTCTCTCTCTCTCTCTCTCTCTCTCACTTACTTTCTCTCTCTCACTTACTCTTTCTCTCTCTCTCTCACTTACTTTTTCTCTCTCTCTCACTTACTCTTTCTCTCTCTCTCTCACTCACTCACTCACTGTTTCTCTCTCACTCACTGTTTCTCTCTCACTCACTCACTGTTTCTCTCTCACTCACTCACTGTTTCTCTCTCAATCAATGCCTGTTTCTCTCTTATTCACTCACTCACTTACTCACTCTTTCTTTCACAGTCTCAAAGATAGAGAGAGAGAGAAGAGAGAGAGAGAGAGAGAGAGAGAGAGAGAGAGAGATAGTGATAGAAAATGATAGAGATTAAAAGGAAGATTGAAGAATAATAAAGAGAGAGAGAGAGAGAGATACAGTGATACAAAATGATAGAGATTGAAAGGAAGATTGGAAGAATAATAAAAAGAAAGAACGAAAAAGTAGAAAGATAGATAAAGATCCGTTCCAAAGTAAATTCTTTAAGGCCATTGCTAACCCATAAGAAAATACACCTTGTAAAGGTGCACGGCTAAAGCAGTAATGGGTTCTCCTCCGTCGGCGCTGTACACGATGACAGTCCATAGGCGAGAACACCACTGCCTACCAGAACTTTGGTAAGGTTGGCGCACTCACCTTCAGTTACCTTCATTAGGTAAGAGCGCAGCCAATAAAATGAAATAAATCATTTTATAAAAATCAAACTAATGCTAGTTGCGGTATTTTTTATTTCTTATTCTTGCAGTTAAAAGTATACAAGAAAGAAACTCTTGATGTGTTACTTTCATTTGTATATACAAATTGTATCACTCTATTGAAATTATAAGTTTAATAGAGTAAAAATGTTTTATTTTTCAAATATTTTAAATTAATTGAAATGAACATTTTAACGGGAGATAACTTCAGTTGTTTACTATACATACTACGAATAAAACATAACACGTGTTTTTCAGTCTTTACACGTGAAGTAAGTGCATATATAATTAACAACAAAAAACACAAATTACTCTCACTTTTACGTATCTATAAACAAAAAATAAAAGATGTGATATGATTTCCAATTAGACAACTATCCGCGAAAATGCAAATGAAGTAGATGTATATAGTAAACTTTATTGAATGTCAAAGAGAAAAGTTATTTTTATTTGCTTAGTTGTTTTTTGTTTTTGACTATTATGAGTCTTTTCATTTATGCTAAAGCGTTGTCAGTTTGTGTTCGACTTATGACTTTAAATTCCCTTTGAGTTTTAAGTAACAACGGCATACCACATAAAATGCCACGAACGTGTTCGTGTTTACAGTAATAAAAACTTGATACAGGATGCCATTATTTACATTATTTGGGTTGCAAATGTACATTATGGTTTACTTTTCCAAATTGTGATTTGGATTGAGAAGTTTCTCATTGACACTCATACCACATCTTCTTATATCTTTTTATAAGAAAAGTTGTCAAAACAAATGATTTCAACGTATATTATGTTTGTTTACTTTGACTGTTTGAAACTTCTGCCAAACATCATAGATGGTTAGAACAAAACATTTGTTGATTCGATAATGTAACGCAAATTTCCGACGTATTAGGTGTAAAACAATCTATATAAACTAGTTTACCGCGTTGTCTTGAACTGCAAAAATGTCTATATAAGAGGGGCGAAAGATACCAAAGGGACATTCAAACTCATAGATTGGAAATATAAAATGACAACACCATGGCTAAAAAATGAAATACAAACAGATAAATACGATAAACCATAGAAAACTAAAGACTAAGCACACAAACCCCACAAAAGACTGGGGGTGATCCCATGTGATCCCGAAGGATAAGCAAATCCTGCTCCATATTTAAAGTAAGATATAGGTTATATCTTGTACTATCATCCTTTCCAGCCTTTTTAGCAAGGATATTCATCTACATGCACATTATATCATAAACACTGTTATTTAAGTCTTAATTTAGTCTTGCTGACCAGGTTGTCCACGGCACCGAATATATATAAAAACGTGTACAGGTCAAACCATCTTGCCAACAATGTCAATACTGACCGATACTAAGTGAAAAGTCGTTAAAGAAACATGTTTCTGTTACATAACTTTGTGTTTGGACAACAACTATATTACAGTAAAAATAAGTGACAAATATTACTTAGGAGATAACTGTATTGTATTTTAAGCTCCGACGGCATCAATTGGGGATTTGATGGTCGCAAATTAAGTTTACTGGCGACGCGTTAGCGGAGACAGTAAACGGGTATTTGCGACCATCAAATCCCCAATTGATGCCGTCGGAGCTTAAAATACAATATTGTTATCTCCATTCTAATGAAACTGACAGAAAACAACGTTAAAACATGTATTTAAAATCTGTCATATGCCGTCTGCGCTTGCGCGTACGTCCCATAGCATCAATTGTCAATTGATGCCATGTAAGAAAGTGACGTTATCCAATCAAAATGAACGTTACAAACGTTGTTGCATTAGAATAACTATTCACTTAGCGAACATCAGTCTGCTAAAGTCCCAAGGTAATGAAAACGATAAAAAAAAGTTGCCAATAGAGGAATACTAGTCATTGTAATTTTCCCTAAAATTTCCCCTTTTTTATGTTCTATTTTGTAAATAAATATTTCATATGAATACTTTCATGATAAAATAGTCCTATCTTATGAAATCACTATTTTTTGATGGATTGGGGGTAATTATATCATATAACATGTTCCAGCAATTCAAATTCATGCTCAAACTAATCTAGATGTAATTTCGAAAAATCAGTTATTTCCCTTTTTTTGAAAACCTTCGTTCAAGAGATAGAAAAACTAGAGACTCTCAAGAGCCTATGTCGCTCACCTTGGTCTATGTGCATACTGAACAATGGACACAGATAAATTCATGACCAAATTGTGTTTTGGTGATGGTGATGCGTTTGAAGATCTTTCCTTACTGGACATTCTTGTTGCTACAATTATCTCTATCTATGATGAACTTGGCCCAGTAATTACAGTTGAAGATATTTTCTAAAAATTTAAAAAAATTTATGAAAATTGTTAAAAATTGACTATAAAGGGCAATAACTCCTTGAGGGGTCAATTGACATTTCGGTCATGAGATTTATTTGTAGATCGTATTTTGCTGAACATTATTGCTGTTTACACTTTATCTCTATCTATAATAACATTCGAGATAATAACCAAAATCTCCAAAATTTCCTTTAAATTACTAATTCGGGGGCAGCAACCCTACAACTGGTTGTCCGATTTGTCTGAAAATTTCAGGGCAGATAGATCTTGACCTAATAGACAATTTTATCCATGTCAGATTTGCTCTAAATGCTTTTGTTTAAGAGATATAAGCCAAATCTACATTTCACCCCTATGTACTATTTTAGCCATGGTGGCCATCATTTGGTTGGTTGGCCGGGTCACGCCACACATTTTTTAAACAATATCCCAATGATGATTGTGGCCAAGTTTGGTTGAATTTGGCTTAGTAGTTTCAGAGGAAAAGTGTTTTTTTAAAGGGTACTAAAATTTTTGAAAATGGTTTAAAATTGACTATGAAAGGCAATAACTCCTTAAGGGGTCAACTGACAATTTTGGTCATGTTGACTTATTTGTAGATTTTAGTTTCCTGAACATTATTGTTGTTTACAGTTTATCTTTATCTATAATAATATTCAAGATAATAACCAACTAGAGGCTCTAAAGAGCCTGTGTTGCTCACCTTGGTCTATGTGAATATTAAACAAAGGAAGCAGATGGATTCATGACAAAATTGTGTTTTTGGTGATGGTGATGTGTTTGTACATCTTACTTTACTAAACAGTCTTGCTGCTTACAATTATCTCTATCTATAATGAACTTGGCCCAGTAGATTCAGTGGAAAATGTCAATAAAAATTTACAAATTTTATGAAAATTAAAAAGGCAATAACTCCTTAGGGGGTCAATTGACCATTTCGGTCATGTTGACTTATTTGTAAATCTTACTTTGCTGAACATTATTGCTGTGTACAGTTTATCTCTGTCTATAATAATATTCAAGATAATAACCAAAAACAGCAAAATTTCTTTAAAATTACCAATTCAGGGGCAGCAACCAAACAATGGGTTGTTCGATTCATCTGAAAAATTCAGGGAAGATAGATCTTGACCTGATAAACAATTACCCCATCATTGTTCCCATGTCAGATTTGCTCTTAATGCTTTGGTTTTTGAGTTATAATCCAAAAACTGCATTTTACCCCTATGTTCTATTTTTAGCCATTGCAGCCATTTTGGTTGGTTGGCCAGGTCACCGGACACATTTTTAAAACTAGATACCCCAATGATGATTGTGGCCAAGGTTGGTTTAATTTGGCCATTAGTTTCAGAGGAGAAGATTTTTGTAAAAGTTAACGACGACGGACGACGATGACGGACGACGACGGACGCAAAGTGATGAGAAAAGCTCACTTGGCCCTTCGGGCCCATTACCTCAGGAAAATAAATATCTAACCAAGGGAAGGAAAATACTATAAGAAATTTCCAATGCGTAGGTTCTTTTGTAAAGTTTTGTTCTAAAATTCAACAATGGGCAATCTTATTTTTCTAAATGGTTGGGATATTCAATAAAATTGAGAATGAAATGGGGAATGTGTCAAAGAGACAACAACCCGACCATAGATCAGACAACAGCAGAAGGTCCCAACATGTCTTCAATGCAGCGAGAAATTCCCGCACCCAGAGGTGTCCTTCAGATGGCCCCTAAACAAATATATATATATACTAGTTCAGTGATTATGAACGCCATACTAAACTCCAAATTGTACACAAGAAACTAAAATTAAAAATAATTCAAGAGTAACAAAGGCCAGGGGCTCCTGACTTGGGACAGGCGCAAAAATTTCGACGGGGTTAAACATGTTTATGAAATCTCAACCCTCCCCCTATACCTCTAGCCAAATCAGAAAAGAAAACGCAAAACAATACGCACATTGAAATTCAGTTCAAGAGAAGTCCGAGTCTGATGTTAGAAGATGTAACCAAAGAAAATAAACAAAATGACATTAATACATAAATAACATCAGTCTACTAGCAGTTAACTGACATGCCAGCTCCAGACTTCAATTAAACTGATTGAAAGATGTCACTTTTCAAATGGTTTTTGTCAAAAATGAAAGTGGCCGCATGCCGTGTTCATCCTAAACCTTTATATACATGTATGTTATGTATTATCATAAAATACACCTTACATTTCAATATTAAGGAAGAACATGAAACACTTTCGTTTGATACGGAAACCGTCTAAAATTTGACAAAAATGATAGAATTGTGAAGATTTCAGTAATTTAGCATGACTTAATGGTGATGGTAACCGATATATGTGCATTGTATTGTAAAACAGCCCATACTTATGTAGCAGGAGCATTCTACTGTCCAATAAATAACTAAAAGTTTACATTTTAACAATTTTGAAAAACTGCTATATTTTGGGGTCAAAAAGTGGTCTTACTGGACCTACTCCTTTTTCATAAATATCATGAACCTAGTAATGAGCCCATTTTGTTTATCTCTGTATTTAAAGAAAATAATTTGAAGCATCCGTCCCAAAATTCTTTGATTTTAGTGCCTCTCTATTTCTAATTTTTTTGTGCGAAAAAAAAAGGCACTACCCCACCCCCACCCCCTCTTTTTTTAAGGTTTGTATTAAGGTTTTTTTTTTTGTCAACCATAGGTCAGTCATTTGAACAAACATATTCAACAAACACCAACATCAATATAACATGTTAGTTGGTTTAGATGGTGGAAATTGTCTGGTATGATAGCAAACATGTGAAAAATTGGCCTAGATGAACAGTTTACACCCTTTATATGACCCAATTTGAATTATCCGCCATCGATTTAAAATATGTTTACCCAGAGATATTTTTTTCATTAATGATTAGCTAAATACCTATTCTTTAAGTGTAGTGAGTCATGTTTGGCTATATTTCTGCAAAAAAAATATTTTAGGGACCAAAAATTTGGTCGAATTTGACTCTTTTTGCTTAAAATCCACAGCACCTAAAATAGCTTTTAGCTCTGATATTCTATACTGTATTTCACCGTATATGATTTACTTTAATAAATATATTTTTATGAAGCATATTCTGTTGTTCATTTAATGATAAACTATTTAAAGCTACCTGCCATAATAAATGAGCTGTTCATAATTGAAATTTGGTCATTTTGAGGTAAATTTTTCCTTGGTTGCTAAGGAAATTTATGTTCCTTAGCAACCGACAAGAAGGACTGGGATGATTAAGATTTTAAACTGATATTTATGAATAATGCAACTAGAGGTAGTTTTTCTATCACATAATTTTTTTATGAGGCCAGCTGTTGGTTGATGCATACAGAGAATTGATGTTAAGTACATATAAATATCATGAACCTTTATCAGATAAAATAGCAAATATCGAATATTAAGTATAAGTCTTATAAACACTCTTCGTTCATCTTTTTTAGTACTACCTGAATCGTCTTCGTTAAATAGGCACCTACGTTTTAATATTGTACTTATATTGTGACAAACATATTTCTTCAGTGTGTGTTTACTTGTTTTTGTTTTAATGTTGTTTTTTTATCGAGCTTAGCTATTTTAATTGAAATTTTAAACTGTTACAACACTGTCTCACGTTAGGGGAAGTTCGCGCTTATAAAAACGTGTAAACTTGCTTCATTTTGATGTACCTGTCCTAAGGTAGGAGCCTGTTGTTCAGTAGTTGTTTGTTTGTGTGGTTCATATATGTTTCTCGTTTCATGTATTTTACATAGATTAAACCATTAATATTCCTGCTCTAATTATTTTGCACTAGTCATTTTGGGCCCTTTTATAGCTTGCTGTTTGATGTGAGCAACGGCTCCGTGTTGAAGACCATACAGTGTCTATTTGTTTTTAAACGTTGTGACTTAGATAGAGAGTTGTCTCATTGGCTCCCATACAACATCTTCTTATTTAAATTCAATAGTTACCTATCAAATCGATTTTTCAAATTTTGTTTTAACTGCAAAAATTCGTTTTGTGTTAAGGCTCGCACGTTTTCATTTGAGTTCGCCGGTTAATGTTTCTTATATGTAAGTATTGATTTACAAACAAATGATATTCAGTCCACACCTAAAGTACAACTGAGGAGATTGCTATGAGTGGCCGTTCGTGTCATTTGCGCGATATTCAAACGCGTTATTTTGTACAACTAACGCGTTATTTTGCTAAAATAACGCGTTATTTAGCTAAACTAACGCGTTATTTCTGCATTTTAACGCGTTATTATACAAAACTATCGCGATACTTTTGTATATTGTACAAATGTAATCTATCGCGATATTTTATTGGAATTAACGCGTTAATTTTTGATATTTGTACAATGATGTTAACCAATCACAAGCGCGGTTCTAGATTGAATCTGAAGAGACAAGGGAGATAACATTAACAATAAAACATTAAAAACAAGAGTTCCCTCAACCAACATACATAGCTAAACTCAAGACTTTATAAACAAGGGTTCCCTCAACCAACATACATAGCTAAACTCAAGACATATACTATGTAGAACTTGAACAACTTATACTGCATCTATTGGTAAAAAGATAGAAGAGATAATTAGGAAATTGTTTTCTCAAAAAGAAATAGATATGAAAACATATAATTTTCTGACACAGAGTCATAACCCAAAACATGGGCACATGTATTTTCTACCTAAAATCCACAAAATTAACCCAGAGGTAGTTAAAAATATCTTTAAACAAGGTTTAAACCATTCAGATATTGAGGTTGCTTATAGACCCATTGTCAACAAAAGCAATTCCCCAACTTGTAGAAGTTGAAAAATTCTTAGATCTAATTTTTAAACCTTTATTGAGGAAAGATCCATTCTTCATTCAAGACTCTAAAGATTTTATTGTAAAATTAGAGAAAGAAAAGATAGAAAACAAATGTTTTCTGATTGCCTATGATGTTACTTCGATGTATACAAACATGCAAATAAAAGATTTGCAAGAAACATTAGTCAACAATTTAGAAAAAATTGACAAGCTACCATATAATTTTCAAATCCCCAATTTAGCAGATTTGGCTGAGCTAATTAAAATAGTAATAGAAAACAATGAATTTGAATTTAATGGACACATCTATAAACAGATAATAGGCGCCCCCATGGGAGGGATTTTATCGCCTCCGTGCACAGATTTACATCTGGCCTCTATACTAAAGATGATATTAGATAAATTCCAGTACAGAACACACATTAAATTACACTGTCAATATAGAGATGACGGCTTTATGGTCTTCACTGGTAATATGTTACAAATAGAGGAATTTTTTAGCATTGCTAATAAGATCGACAATCTGTTAAAATTTACTTATGCAGTATCTGAAGAGTTAATGACCTACTTAGATTTAGAGGTTTATAAAGGTAATAGATTCCATATAAATGGAATCTTTGATGTCAAATCTCACATTAAAAAGACATAAACTTATCAATTTGCCACCTAATAGCTCTCATCCACATAGTACCTTTAAAAGTATCACTGTGGGAGAAACTATACGGCACATTAGAAACAATAATAATGAAATCGATTTGAACAAGCACCTAATTAACCTTGAACTGAAATTAGTAACCAGAGGACATAATAAACCAATTACTAGAGATCTGATTTCAGATACTTGCAACAAAGTTAAACGTTGCAATACATTAACTAGAAAGACCATTAAGAAAAATATACGTTTGACTCTCATAACTAAATATAACCCAGCAGTTAAAGGGCTGGGTAGAGCATTAAGAAAGTCCTGGAATATTTACTGTCAGATGAAGTATGCAGACAAATTTTTAAAAAAGTGCCTATCATTGCGTATAAACGCAGCAGAAATCTTAAAAAATATTTTGCCGAAACCCGGCATTAGTTGAGAGACTTTTGAAAAGGGACCCAAGGTAGGCCACTTATAGAGTGAGCCAATCTAAAAAATCCCGAAACACCGTTATTTTAAAAGAATAAATAACTTATGCAATCAGAAATAAAGAAAAACGGTGTAAAGTCTTGAGTTTAGCTATGTATGTTGGTTGAGGGAACTCTTGTTTATAACATTTTGCATTAATTCCAAAACATAGAAGTAACACAATCTCTCATTGGATGATGCTTATTTCCGTATTATCGCGATAGTTTTCATAAATATCGCGTTAATAGTGAAAACTAACGCGTTAGTTTGATAATATTTTAAAGTAAAAGCAAAAATGAAATATCGCGATAGTTTTGTATAATAACGCGTTAAAATGAAGAAATAACGCGTTATTTAAGCAAAATAACGCGTTAGTTTAAACAAAATAACGCGTTAGTTTAACAAAATAACGCGTTAGTTTAACAAAATAACGCGTTAGTTTTAACAAAATAACGCGTTAGAGAATATCGCGCAAATG
This sequence comes from Mytilus edulis, assembly GCA_019925275.1. Classification (NCBI taxonomy): domain Eukaryota; kingdom Metazoa; phylum Mollusca; class Bivalvia; order Mytilida; family Mytilidae; genus Mytilus; species Mytilus edulis. The sequence goes on from CM034357.1 coordinate 36,691,985, forward strand.
ACACGAACGGCCACACTGATCAAGAAAACCAACAAATTCAATCTCTTTCAGAAAACGACAAAACGTATAATCGAGATGAGCAATGTAAACTAACGGAAGAGAAACAAACATAAACAAACAGAACATATGCCAATGAACAAAGAAATGTCACCAGCTTAAATCCAAAACAGCTGTCAAAAAAAGATGAAAAGAAAAGGGAAAACGACAACTTAAAGGACAGACATCAAAACTTGAAGAAACGGAAATAGGTACTTCGTCTATACAATCAGATATTTATTTCTTTTTAATCCTGAAAATAAAACAAATGCAGCTAAGGAAAGAACACCATCGTCTTCCAAACGATAAGATGAGAACAAGTTGAAAACAAAAGTACTGAACAACTAATTGTACTATTCCTAGTACATATAAAAATCAAGAAGTTTTATGAAAAAACAAAATATCAAATAAAAATAAAAACAGAAACTGAAAACGAATTTGTTTACAACATCAACTGAAAACCATTGAATTATAAGTTCATGACTCGGGCCAGGCACATACTTAATTGATTGAACTAGTTTGTTGGCCCTGAACTCTTACTTGGAATTGTGGTGTAACAGTACAAAATCAGAACAAACTGTTTATTTAAGTTGAAAGGGGCTCAACTCATCAGATAAAAATAAACGAGATTCATTAGAATTTAATTTAAATTATCTTTTATTGATATACATCACGGAAAATTTGAAAACT
>CM034357.1:36692810-36813526 GCA_019925275.1 Mytilus edulis
CCCTTTTTAGGTCAGTAGCATTGATATGAAGTCCAATTAAATAAAATTGGAGAGAGAACATGTACGTCGAATTCCCTCACAAAATCGTGTACATGTAACTCACTATCATATACAATGTATGATATAAAATATATATATATGTAAAGTAGTAATAAAATTGAGAATGGAAATGGGGAATATGTCAAAGAGACAACAACCCGACCAAAGAGCAGAAAACAGCCGATCTTTTATTTACAATAGCTGTATTTCATATGAAGGTCTGGAGAGGAGGAATTTAATTTCTGTGTTCTGTATTGTTAATGTTATTTATTTCATTTTTTTATTTAATTTCTGTATTCTGTATTGTTAATGTTATTTATTTCATTTTTTTATTTAATTTCTGTATTCTGTATTGTTACTGTTATTTATTTCATTTTTTTATTTAATTTCTGTATTCTGTATTGTTAATGTTATTTATTTCATTTCTTTATTTACTTTGTCCATTCTTATATGTTCCTTCTATACTCTAGCTCCCTGTTATTATAATTTACTTTTTCCATTTCCATTTCCCCCCATTCTTCTATATTTTAAAATACAATCCAGACCCTGAAATGGGACTATATATGCGAAGTTGCATTTTCAATATTATTATCATGAAGAAAGAACGTCAAAATATAACCGATTGGTTAATAATATGACCCTTTAATGTTTTTTTTTAAACCGGATCCGTCGTCTACATCGCAATTTCACTGTAAAAACTATAAATAGAACATACATGTACAAATTTTATAAGTCTACATGTCGTACGTGTGGTTATACTATCATAACTTTACAATACAATTATCAGTATTGTATATGCACATATACAATTTCATCTATTAGAGCTTTCTTACAAATTGACGAAAGGTACGAACGAACGTAAAGGGAGAACGTATTTTATTTCTACAACAACAGTTAAGGCAGCAACCATTTGATTTTCTGGGGGGGCTATGGTTTTTGTCTGTCATCGCTCCCGTTTCTGATATGACCATATGTCGCGTGGGAGCGACATTTTAGAAAACGGTAGTGATGAGAGATCGGTTTTTAATAAGATTGATATAACACCCCTCCTAGTAATTAATGTGTTGTTACTGTTTCAAAAAGTTTACTTTTTAATATATATACACAAAGTAACTATAAGGATCACATTTTCTTTAATAGCCCATTATAGGAAATTACAAAAAAAAGTCAGAAAAAGCTTACTCTACCATCTAATATTCATAGAAGAGTCCTATTTCAAGGCAATTTTCCCTCAAATATGTTTTTGGGCTCAATCCAATGAGAATATTTCATGTTTGCAATATTTTCATGAAATAACAGAAGTGTTTTGCATGTTAAAATTTTGGCATGTTTAATAGAGGGGGGGTCAAATTTTTATTGTTTTTACGGGGGGGGGGATCAAATAAAAATACTGAAATATTATGGGGGGGGTCAACAAAATTTTATATGTTCGATTTCAAAATGACCAGCCCTCCCCTCCCCCCTCCCAGGTAAATAATGATAAGTTCCTTACACTTCTATACTATCAAAGTAATCTATCAGATCAATAATTCACTACTTTAATGTAAAAAAACCTCCCTTACCTGACTTCCAATCTAGAACGAATGTTTAAGCAATTAGTTTGGTGTTGTTTTGATTATCCTAAACGCTACCCATATAAACTGCGTATGAAGATTTGCAGGAAATTTATAAAAATGACCACATTATTGATATGAAATTACTTGTTATTCTACAGATAAAAAATATATATAACAACGCTTTTATTTTAGTTCATCACAAAAGGAAATCCGTTTATCGAATATGATAAAAAGGTGAATAGTGTATTAGTTGTAACGTAGTATCTTACTTGTAAATGTCGTAGTGGCACGTAAAGGCGAGAAGAGGACAGACTGTACTTCCTACATACAAAGGAATTTCTTTTCTTTTAATTTACAATACTGTAATTACTATTATAACGTTGGATAAATTGCATATATAAGTATGATTGAATTTAAAAAAAAAATAGAATATAGATTTTTTTTTCAAATTGAAAAAAAAAATGAATTTTGTTTGTCTTTATTTAAAAAAAGATCGGATAAAGTCTTTGAATTCAACTTTTTTATTATTTCATATATATAAACTAATCATAGAAATATATGACAACTATAAACAACAATTTAAAGGACAAGATTGTGGACCAGCGATCCTGCGGAAGTTAAACCAAGAAAAGCGCTACATACAGGACATGTATAGTGTGTGTTTTTTTTTCTGTGGGTTAAAAGGTACTTAACATGATAAATAATTAATTCGTATTTTTTTCATTCTACCCATATAGATTATAAAGAAATTCTGAATGTGTTTATCAGATGAAATAGTTAGCTTTAATTTAGTGTCAATCAAATAATCTATTATACTTTTTTTCCATATCATTGAATATAACAAAACTGTTATTGTCTAGTTGTCATCAGATATAACGAACTATCCTTTGCTAATTCTGTTTGAACGCGATAAGACATAATCATGCAGACATGACATTATATAATAGTGCACCGTTCATCGATATTGAAGTAATATTGTCCACATGAAGCGGAAAATTGTTCGTAATGACGGAACATTTACATTGCAAATTTATGTGGAATCAATTCATATGCTGTGATAACTGAACATTTGTCATTTTGAAGTCGATTATAAAATTATAAAATAAGGGAGCTACCATTTGATTTTTATGGGGGGGCTAGGATGAAAAATTTTGTCCTGCTTTTTTTTTTAGTTGTAATCTCTGTCCTGCCTTTTTATTTTTCACTCTATTCGGTCCTGCCTTTTTTTTTATTAGTTTATCCTGACTTTTTTTACCTAAATTGTCATCCTGCCTTTTTTTTTTTTGCAAAGTGTCTCATCCTACCTTTTATTTTTACTCATAACTCCTGTCCTGCCTATTTGTTTCAAATTTCATCCTAGCCCCCCCATAAAAATCAAATGGTAGCTCCCTAAGATAGTTTTATTTTTTAAAGGCAATGAACTTTTATTTTTATAAGATAAGATGCAGCTCAAATAAAACTAACTGAGCCGCTGGGATAATTGATTTCGATTGCAGTAAAACGATAAGAACGAGTAATGAAAGTCACGACTTTTCTTTGTAGTTTAAATGAAATGTGATTTGATTGCAAATGAAACAATTCTCTACCCCCCCAAAAAAAACCAATAGATGACGCAGATGTTAGGAATAATTAGTCGCTCTACGTCCTTCAACAATAGGTAAAACGTACCGCATAGATACTTGCATCACTCATACAAACAACATACATTAAAGTAGCAAATTTACTTATGAGATATCTGAATCTAATATAACCTTCTAGCTCCTCTATCATTATATCAACAGACGTATATTCTAAATATACTGATAATAACCAATACATCTCCTATAAAAGTTGTCATCCTGTTCATTGTATTAAGAATATAACGTACTGTCTAGTGCTCAGAGTCAAGCGAATATGTTCTTACACAGAAAAAACTAAAAACGACTGAGTCAACTCAAAACCCAATCTCCGGCGCAGAGTTCATATCCGTTCCATACATGCTCCGCAATACTGCACTTAATATTGAGTGTAGTGTTACAAAGTATTGAACGGAACGGATATGTGATCTCTGCGCCGGAGATTGCTCAAAACCCGTTTGAAGAAAAAAGACTACAAACATATAACTATAATAAATGTTTTCAGAAAGCAGACACTATTCCAAGGAGTGAACGGTTAAAATACAGAGATAAAGAGAAAAAGAAAAGGACTCCATGTGTTCTTAGTTACCACCAATATCGTAAAAACAGCTTCGGTGTCATTCGTGAGCATTTGAAAACAATTGAAAATAATTCTAAACTATGCAAGATTTTTTCGAGCGCCCATGATAGCTTTTAGGAAACAATTTTTTTTTGCGGAACCCGCTGGTACGAGCTGAAGTAAGGAGAACTTCTAGGGAATGTCGTACGAGTGAAGAAAAACGCTACAAATGCTACCTACAGATCCTTATTCGTCCAATTTTCACAGTAAGGCAACCAAAAATAATTTTATGATATTTTGCATTATAACCAGCAAAAGTATGAATGGTTTTTACATTCTAGAATGTTCGGTTTGTTGCCTTAAAATATGTTGGTTGTGTCAAAACAGCCTTTCCACAAACGCACCAAAACGGAAAGTCCTTAATCAAATGGCAAAATTGAAAGCTCAAACATATTCCTGACTTGGTACAGGCATTTTCTTATGTAGAAAAAGGTGCATTAAACCTGGGTTTATAGCTCACTGAACCTCTTAATTGTATGAAAGTTGCATAAAGTTCCATTATATTGACAACGGTGTTAACAAAGCAAACAGACATAATAGGTTAAAATGTCAAAAGAAGACACTTCTTCCAGTTAATAAGAAATTCAGACAGTCGGGTCACAAAATTGATGACTTTAACCACATGTTAATGCTAGTGATTGAACAGAACCTTCACTGGAGTGATACCCAGCAACAGGTTCGTGAAACTTTTGGATAAAGGAACTAAAGAAACATTATCCAAACATCAAAGAACTTTCGTATACGTAATCTTTTGTATATCAGTATGATTTGTTTTGCATAATAACTACATATTTGCAGTATTTAAACCGTACTAAATTATAATCCTGGTACCTTTGATAACTATTTACACCACTGGGTCGATGCCACTGCTGGTGGACGTTTCGTCCCCGAGGGTATCACCAGCCCAGTAGTCAACACTTCGGTGTTGACATGAATATCAATAATGTAATCATTTTTATAAATTTCCTGTTTACAAAACTTTGAATTTTTCGAAAAACTAAGGACTTTCTTATCCCAGTCAAAGATTACCTTAGCCGTATTTGGCACAACTTTTTGAAATTTTGGATCCTCAATGCTCTTCAACTTTTTACTTGTTTGGCTTAATAAATATTTTGATATGAGCGTCACTGATGAGTCTTATGTAGACGAAACGCGCGTCTGGCGTACTAAATTATAATCCTGGTACCTTTGATAACTACTTGAAATGCAACTTTGTTTTTTATCATTCTTCATTTTTCTCTGTAGTGTTTTGCATACTGTTTTCATTGTTATTAGTGGACTTAGGATTCTTAATTATACCTTTGTTATCTTTTATTTCTTTTTTTAAATGTATTTTCCGAAGCATATAAGACTTGATGTCACGATGATACAAAAGCAAATATAACATACATTATATTTTCAATGTTATCAATGTATACTTTCGGTGAATCATACATCCTTTTTCTATCTACAGTATTCTTTTTTTAATTTTGTCAGCTATTTTGAATATTGTTTGAGCTTAATTTTCTTGCAAAGGTCTTTGTGAATTAGTGTTTGCGAAACTGCTGTTTTGCAGAAATCGATTAGTGAAACATAAGGAATTAAAAGACACAGGAAATTTGAAAACTGATGATATATGCTGAGAAGCAGGTGTTAACTCTGCAGCAGTTCCAGAAACAAATGTTGTTGTTTATTGGGCTGCTATTGTTAAATTAATAGTATTATCTTTATGATGATTTAGTGGTCTCTATTTTTCTTCCTGTTACCATGGTAATTTTAGTCTTTTCTCGAATATAATCATATCACCATAGTTCCATTTTAATCTTTTACTATAAGAAGATGTTTTCAAAGAAAACTAAATAACAGTAATGCAAAGCACCTGGCGACATCACACTGACACATTCTTGACAAACAGTTGATTTTACAGGGTTTTTGTTTTAAGTCAAGAACCAGCAAATTTAATTGATACTGTTTCTAGCCGAAATTGAAATATTAAATAAGACAGAAAGGTAAGAATCCCGTCTTTTAAGATGATATTATAAAAGCATATTTTCTAAAAGAAACCAACAATTTTTTATAATGAATACACCGTTGAATTTCCCGTTTGGACGGTTTTACACTATTCATTACGATGCCCTTCATAGCTTGTTTTAGGTGAAAAATATACAGTGAGTGAAAAGGATAGAGATTGAAGAGAAGATTGGAAGATTAATAAAGAGAAAGGCTGAAAAAGTAAAAAGAAAGGTAGAGATCCGTTCCAAGTAAATTCTTTAGGGCCATTGCAAACCCATCAGAAAATACACCTTGTAAGGGTGCACGGCTAAAGCAGTAATGGGGTCTCCTCCGTCGGCGCTGTACATTATGACAGTCCATAGGGGAGATCACCTCTGCCTACCAGAACATGGAAAGGTTGGCGCACTTACCTTTAGACACCTTCATTAGGTAAGAGCGCATTCAATAACTTGAAATGAATCATTTTATGAAAATAAAAATAATGATAGTTGCGGTATTTTTTATTTCTTATTCTTGCAGTTAACATTTTGAAAGAGAGCAACTCGTTAATATGTTACTTTCATTTGTATATACAAATTGGATCACTCTATTAAATTTGTAAGTTTAATAGAATAAAAATGTTTTATTTTCTAAATGTTTTAAAATAATTGAAATGAACATTTTAATGGGAGGTAACTTAAGTTGTTTACTATACATACTACAAATAAAACATAACACGTGTTTTCCAGTCTTTTCACTTGAAGTAATTGCATAATTAACAACAACAAAAAACAAATTACTCTCACTTTTACGTATATATAAACAAAAAATAAGAAGATGTGATATGATTGCCGATAAAGACAACTATCCGCGAAAGTGCAAATGACGTAGATGTCTATAGTTAACTATATTTTATGTCAAAGAGATTTGTTGTATTTATTTGCTTAGTCAGTTTGTGTTTTTGACTGATATGTGTCTTTTCATTTTACGCCAAAGCGTTGTCAGTTTGAAATCGACCTATGAGTTAAATTCCATTTGAGTTTTAAGTAACAACGGCAAATATACCACATAAAATGCCACAAACATGTTCGTGCATACAGTAATAAAAACTTGATACAGGATGCCCTTATTTACATTATTTGGGTTACAAATGTACATTATGATTTACTTTTACAAATTGTGACTTGGATTGAGAGTTGTCTCATTGGCACTTATACAACATCTTTTTATATCTATTTATAAGAAAAGTTGTCAAAACAAATAATTTCATCATAAAAGAGGGACGAAAGATACCAAAGGGACAGTCAAACTCATAGATCTAAAACAAACTGACAACGCCATGGCTAAAAATGAAAAAGACAAACAGAAAAACAATAGTACACATGACACAACATAGAAAACTAAAGAATAAACAACACGACCCCCACCAAAAACTAGGGTTAATCTAAGGTGCTCCGGAAGGGTAAGCAGATCCTGCTCCACATGTGGCACCCGTCGTGTTGCTTATGTGATTACAAATCCGGTAAATAGTCTAATTCGGTAGGTCACATTCATAAATGGTTAGAACAAAACGTTTGTTGATTCATTAATGTAACGCAAATTGCCAGGTGGTGTGTAATATAGTTCAGAGGAAAACGTGTCGAAAACGAGGCCAATAATTACATGATGTCTTTTGTCCTGACTTTAACCTTGTACTTGTTTGACTATTTAACTATTTCAACCTGAGCGTCACTGATGAGTCTTATGTAGACGAAACGCGCGTCTGACGTATTAAATTATAATTCTGGTACCTTTGATAACTATTCAAACGCGCGATTCTACGTCAGAGTTATGTAAACTAACCATTCGGTTCTAGTACTTGAAATCTTTTAATCCTTTAGGTGGATTTAGCATACATAGATAATACAAAAATAAGAAAAACAATGAATTAGGTTTTTAAATTTGATATATGCCTTTTAGGGCTTCGTTGTTAAATATTTGTTGGTTTTTATTGTGATACAGATTATAACACAATGTTAACTGCTGTGCCCCTATTTTTGACATTTTTACCTATTATGTCTGTTTGTTTTGTTCACGAATCAATGTCAATATAATGGAATTTGATGCAGCTGACATACAATTAAGAGGTTCAGCTACACATGTAGCTTATAAAGCCAGGTTAAATCCACCATTTTCTACATTGATTAGGGACTTTTGAATTTTTAAAAGTAAGAGACCTAATTGTCGACTTTTTTTTTTTATTGTAGACTATAAAAATTAAGAAATTAATAGCCATTATTCATAAATATTATATATTAACATGCATCAGGATAAAAATATAGATTTGAAAAAATAAAGATTTAAAAAATTTGTTTCTGCAAAAAATAGAAAGCATGATATAAATACTTCATTATTTAATATCTCTTATAGAAATACAATTTATTAAACGGTATTTCAAGATAAACTTTAAATTGTATTTCATTTATTTGCAACATTGCTCATTGTCGTGTTTGCATGCACAAATCATGACATTGCTTTTTTTGAAAGATCTCGAAAGTGTTGCCACAGAGATTATAGTGTAAGGATTTTTGTTTTCCATATAACCGCTTTGGACCTACGAAAAACATTTGCAATAAATAACACCGGGTCGATACAAGTTTTTGTAAGTTCCAGAGGTTGTCATCAGCTTAGTAGTCTGTACTATGGTTCTGATATGTTTTGTTTTCAATACTTCGTTTTAATTTATGAAGAAACTAATAACGCATTGGAACAACTGTTATGCACAATATTGAAACAACAATGTCTCTTTAGTGATGCTTGAGAAATTATATGAAATTATATGAAAATCCAAACTTTAAGGCAAAGTGAAACTTTAATTTTTTTCGATTACTCTGTTATGTCCGATTTTGGTCATAAACTCCTAACTTTTATAAATTTATACACTATAAACCCATACATAGCTTTCAAATATGTTAATTTATTCGCTTTGTGAGAAGGTTAATCCAGAAAATCGCATCCTTTATACGAAATATTAAGTGTTATTCTCATTTAGATGTATCAAAATGCTTTAAATAATTCTGAGTATTAATTAAAAACAGCATTTTCTTGGGATTTTTTCTTTTATCAAATAATTGTTCGCGGTTTAAGGAGGAAAGCAGGCCCCTGATGTTATGACTGACTGAAGTCTTTTATATTTAAGTAAGGTTCTTGTGGTTTCTTACACTGTAATGAGTTGGCGTTTATGTCATATCTTTGGAAGATTATATTTTAATCATTCATAACGTTTATAGACTCCAAACCGATTAAGAACCTGACATATGGTAGACATGTACACATATGTCTATTGAAAAACAGAGAATGTTCAGTCTTAGACCCTTGATATTTTATAAGTTATCATTGGCTGTTTACTAACTTAAAACCTAAACTTTAAAAGTGTCATTTCGGGACCTTAAATTGAGTACTATACGGTATGGATCTTGCTTATAGTTGAAGGACGTCCGCTGACCTATATGTGTTAAACTATAAGGCATTTGGTCTCTGGTTGAGAGTTGCCTCATTTGCGTTCATATCATATATTCTTATCTTTATACTGCCAATTCAAATGACTTCTTAAATCATTGTGCTAAGGATTGGTTATATCAATCTCGTACAACAACATTATACTTTCGATGTTTTTGTGTCAAAGATATAATTCCACTAGATGTTATTCACTTGTTTTCTTTAACCTTATTTGCCATTAATCGTGTTCTTAGTCTATCTTATAATATGCATTTTTTTTACAAACGTTTTGCTTATGGTTTTTATCATCAATTTTGATGCAGGTTGATAAACTCTTCTTATCTTTGTTTCAGATACAAAAGAGAAGTCTTGTAGGTTGCACTTTGTAAATACAGCTGTTTCTCAAAACACGCCTCTTTTGGGGAGTACTTGAATATTTATAGAAAATTAATTTTGTTTACATACTGGTTCCCAGTTATGCTCTCTGTGTTCCATCTCACAGAGACATAACTTGGGAATGTTACCAGTAAATTTACATGTGCCTATTGTTTACATTGAAATAAGTGGTAACCTTTCATTCGAGGTAGGGGTAGTTAAGAAAATTAGTGTTAGTATAAACTATGAGAAGTTCAGGGCATATAAACGTTGAAAATATGCCGCACAGCCCTATATTTTGACCTTTGAAAAAAATTGTGGTGCATATGAACTTTCAATTCTAGGCTACGATTTTTTTCAAAACTTCATAGTAAAAGTGGTACAGTTTTAGCCGTAAAGGGAGTTCCTATGTGAAATTGCATTGTCAATATTTACAGAATTGCAACCTATAGACAATTATAACTTAAAGTCAAGTTCAAAAAGTATAAACAAGTTCAATCATTAATTTGAAATTTCTTATCAAACAACACACTTATTAACGAAAGCAACATTAAAGCACATAATTCCCTTATATAAATCTTCAATCCTAAATTGTAATAACGATGGTTATATTTTGAAGTTGAATATAGAACATAGAATAATGCAAAGTAAAATGGAGACGCGATCTTTTGCACTGCTTATAGTTAATATGTCAAAAATTACAATACGAAAAAAAAAAAAAAAAGAATCAAGAAGAGCGAAAGATAAAAAAATGAATAATCAGATTTAAAAAAAATGTTTAACTGACAATGCAATTGCAAAACGACCAATAGACATACACAAGATAAGGAACCTATGAAAATCAGTAGAGATGTCAGGTGCTCATTAAATTTATACCTATTTACTTTTCAAGAAAGATTTTTTTAAGATAGCATTACCATTATAAATAGATTGTGTTAAACGTATGTTTCCCTGTCCCTCCAATAACGTTATTATTTTAATCGAAGGGATATATTGTTTAAAAAAAAATATTTATGCAGAACTATGTTACCAATCATTGAAGATGTCGACGAGGAAAGTGTAACGAAAAAACTTGTAAGATATGATATATAAAAGTTTACCAGCGTGGTCTTAGACTGCAACAGTAGTATACCGCTGTTCAAAAATCATTAATCGATTGAGAGAAAAAAAAATCAGGTTACAAACTAAAACTGAGGGATACACATCAACTATTAGAGGAAAACAACGAAACAACAGATCACTGAAAAGCAACATAAAACAAACGACAATGCAACTTACATATACATGAATATAAGTCTTTATATAGCCAAGTTGAACAAATGCAGACTGATTTATTAAAATGTCATAGAAAAATATACTTTCATATCTTGCTGAATAAATTATTGACAACAAAATTTAACCGGAACTTCTTATTCTTATATTGTTTAGTTAAATATATATATAAAAACGTGTACATATAAGACCATCTTTCAACAATTTCAATACTGATCGATACTAAGTGAACAGTCTTTCGTAGAATATGTGTCTGTTATGTAACTTTGTTTTTGGTAAACAACTTAATACCGTACGTTCAAATTAGTTTCAAATATTACCAACTATTCACTTAGCGAAAGTTCCAAGGTAAATGAAAGAGATGGATAAAATAATAAAGTGGAAGTTCGTTGTGGTGTTTTTTATTTATAATGTTTGTATATGTACATAATTTTTTATTTAATTTTTTTGATTGATTATCATAAGACAAAAAGTGGATATTTCAAGATTTTGAAAAGTCCCCAAGTAAATAAAATCCATAGATAAAATAGTAAAAGGAAAAGTCGTTACAGTGCTTTTCATTCATAATATTTGTATATAAACATATGTTATATTTTGTTTCATAATGATAAAAAAAAAAGTGGACAGTTCTAGATGTTCTTATTATTCCAATGATGTCAGAGGTATGAATGAAATATACCATCTTACTATAATATTTTTAACTCGAAAGACAAGGCTGACACTTTAAAATAGCAAGTAAAAAAATAATTATGTTTTCATTTTATAATGAGTGGCTTTGTAGCCTTCAAAATTCTCATAAAGAAATAAACAGGAAAAGTGTTATCAAACTTCAGTTATAAACAAGCAGAACATACTAAAAAATGGCAATTTTACATTTGGATTTAGTGAAGAAAAATCACGAAAACACAAAACCGTTAAACAAATTATCACATATACATAATAATTCATTTTTTTAAATTTTAAAATGAGAAGATCAAAAGGCTGTGTAATTTTCCATCTAAAACTGGATCTTTTCATCTAACTCTTTTCCTTTGTTCTTATCATTGTGAAAGTAATAATTATTTTCTCAAACTTTTTAAACTTCGACATGTAAAAAACATTGTCATGATTTAAGATTTATAAAACTCGCCTGGGCCAAATTGTAGGGTTAAATCAAAGCATGTGTGTTTGATCAGAATATGATGGACAGTTATACATGTTATGTGATATGATATGTCGGAACATTGCATCTGCTTTTCAATGCATAGAAGAGAACGCCTATGTAACAAAATTATTTTCTTTTACCGTGTATATTATTCTATTTGGCAGCAAGGTTATTTGTTTAAGACTATGGTTGTCTTTCTGAAATTATTAAACATCTCACAACAGTATTATAAGAGAGAAGACGTTATTAAAATCAAAATATATTTTATTGGCGAAGTAAGATCATGCACGGTGGGTATGGTTGTCCTGCGAGAGAACGTTCTGTGCTGGTGATTCGGTCCTGACGGGTGCTGGTGATCAATGAAAAAATGTAAACAAAGACGAAAATTATGATTTTTGACGTTTTCACTCATAAAAAATGGAAGAAAACAGTTGAAATTTTTCAATTTTGTTTCTTATGGGTTCATATGTAAACCATTAAAAAGTTGACCCTCTAAACTGTTTCAGTAAGCGTAACACAAAAATGCTCATTTTCAGAAAATCTAGAACTGCAAAAAATAAAACAAAAATGCTCATAGAGTCCGCTTTCTATACTTCAATCCACACGACAAAACTATTTTGTGGAAAAACATTGCAATTTATTAAAATTTAGCATTTTCTCAATTTATTCATGTCCTGATACTGTGCTGGTGGGTCCTGTCATTGTGCTGGTGGTCCTGATACGGTGCTGGTGATTTTGGATAAGAAGTTGGTCATATTTGAAACAAATGTTACATAATCAATAAAATTGGGCAGATAATTGTTGTCAATAGGATCTATGACTCCTATTTTAGCTCTTGCGCATCCATTTGGCGGTTTAATGTGTGTTTTCAAATGATCGTAGCTTGTTTTACATAATTACATAAAAAGGCAACATCTTTCGTCCAATATCAGATAACAATATATAATATCTAAAATAAGAATAGTTTTATTAAGATATTAAATGCCCCTTACATTGATGCTTCAACAATGATCAAAGCCCATGCCGCATAGACATGTTTGTTAGCGCTCCGCATACCCTCCCCACTTCCACCCAACCAACCCTCCTCATTTCCTCCTTCATTGTTACAGTGGTGTACCAACACAACAATTTATCACATAAAATAATAACACAAAGACACACATTATTGAACAACGAATGCTCGCAGGTACTGAAAGCTAGTTCAAAGCCGCATTTTCAACTAATAGATAAACTATGTTCTCATATACAAAAATTACAATCGTGTCGATTAAAAAAGTCTCAAAACTTAAGTTCACATTTTAATGTTTGATGAAGCAGAACTTTAAAAGTGTGCAGTGAATCTTGTGCTCACAACAGTTATTGTCATAATTATGTTTACATAAGACTTATAAAGGAATTAAGAAGGTACCAAGAAATATTTTACAGTTCAATTTAATGATCATGAATGGAAGGAAATGGTACGGAAGTTTACATAGGACAAAAAGAAATTGATAGTATTTTTGGCGAGAGACTTAAACGCTTCTTTACATTATATAGTACAGCTCTTCTATAAAAGCATGCAAAAAAAAACTTTGATTGGCTTGCTTGCTATGTTTGCTTTGATGTTTTCAAACAATAGGTAGACGGAGTTTTAATACATACTGGGATTTGATTGGACAAATACAAACTGACAGGAATTGAAGTTAATGTTTATTGTCCAAACAAATTCTAGTATATAGTAAACAGACTACTTACCTGTCATTTACAAACATCTAAACAATCATAGCAAGCAATTTGATCAATGGTTTGCTTTGCATATATTTATAGAAGAGCTGTAAATTCTAAAAAAAAAAATCTTGTTGTCGTAGATGGTTAAATCCTCAACAACTTTGTTGGAACGAATAAAGGTTTTAAATCAAATTTTCGTAGACTTTTTAGCTTCCACCCTGACGAGGCATGTTAGCTGTTCGTATGCTGTTGCACCTGACGCACGGAAACTTTCACATTTCCATTTTCTTTTCTGAAATATTTCCCCCAGCTCATACTTACCAGGATTGTTATCCTAGTGAAAGGTGTAACCAATGAATTGAACACAAGTTAAAAATTCCACAATACTATATAATTCATTTTATGTGTCAATTTGTTCGAAAAAAGTCGAAAAGAAGAGAGTTTTTTTAAAGTCATGATTATCTGTCGCTTTCTAGATCTATGCTTAGCATTTATTTCAGATGACATGGACTCCTCACCCTGGTGACCCTGCTGCCTTTCATAACTTTATCCGGATACATATATTAATGGATAAACAAAAGGCTGCAACTGGTATTTTTGTATTTAAAATGATTCGTTGTAACGAGAATATTTGTGGTGAATGGAAACTGTGAGAGTCAAAATCTTAAATTTCTTATAAATGTTGCTGGACCCAGTTTCGTTATCTGATCTGAATTTTCTGAAATGTGCAAGGTAGATAGACATTGGCCTTTTGATTTTTTTTACTCGGTAAGTTTTGCCCTGATTGCTTGAACTTTGGCAATATTAAAGCCGATTTCAATGAGTGTGTAGACAAAGGGAATATCTTTGGTTATATTGCTTGCTGAACAGAAAAGTCATTGTTAGGTTATGTAAACGACCCTACTTTAAGAGTAGACTAGTCCGACAAATGACACATCTTTCTGTCTGTAGGACCAGGCTACTTCGAAAGGAGGGTAGTATACCTTACCTAACAATGACTTCACGGTTTAACTAACAAGCAAGCTAACCAAAGATATTACCTTTGCCAACATACTCAATGAATCGGCTGTAACTAAAAACTCGAATACATTTTAACAGACAGTGATCATGTTTGTTGATGGATATTATTTTTCCTAGATTCACTCTTGAAAAATCATTTGGTTACATTTGTTCAAGTAATTTCAGAAAAGATCTTTTTGTAATTGCGGACGCCAAGATAATACATGAACCTCACACGACCCCTCGACACAGGTGAGCTTATATATGATCTTAAAGCGATTCGGGTTGATAACCAGTTGAAATTAAGCCAGTTTTTTTGTGTGTGTAGGTTTGTATTGTTTTAAACTGTTATGACCTTTTAAAGTTAAATGTAGATGTTTAATCTAAGAATTTCTTTTTTAAATTTACATGTACTTGTTTTATACTCAATTGGTAGTATGAAGCTACGAGATATCTTAATTTTTGAAATTGAAGGCACAATTAACAAAGCAAACGGTAGTTTCAAATACTTTTAAATAGATCTTTAAGGATAATTTACTCGTGTGTTGATCCCATGCTAAACATAACAAAAATCTCTGTACAAAGGTTATCTCGTCTTCATTCTCTGACAAATTCTAGTCTGCCCTTTCATAAAATAGTGAATTTTTTTAGTGTTCTATCGAACTTTCGAAAAAAAATACCTGATAACCGTTCAGACAAAAAAATTATGTTGAACAAATCTTACAGATACAGCAAGTGATTCTTAATAGCTATAAGATACATTTTTCTTTTAAAATGCAACTTTTAAATCTTACGAGAAACTATTCCAAGCTTAAAACTTTCACTGTAACCTCGCTCTAACTTATCCCCCATCACCCCCCCCCCCCCCAAAAAAAAAACCCCAAAACAAACAAACCCGCAATACTATGTCATGTGTTTTAAGCTGATAAAGACATATGAATCAAACGCTCAGAAAGTCCTTTATTCTATATTTTTGCTCTCCATTTTGATGCAAAACCTTTTACATTTTTATTTTATGGGTTATTGTTGAAGGTCGTACGATGACGTATGGTTGTTAACACATACTTCCTTTGGTTTCTTATGGAAATTTGTCCATTGAAAAACAAACATACCACATCATCTACTTCATATAAGTATTGTATAAATTACAACGTATTTTGGTGATCTTGCAAAATGATCGTAATCCCGAAAATCGTAAACATATTTTCTTATCTTAAAAGGGGGCAAGAAAGGTTTTTATTAACAGGCCAATAAATAAGATTACAGTTAATTAAAAAATTAAAAAAACAGGGGTATTTTTTCTCTCATGATAACAGTAAACAGATTCACAACAATGTCAATTTCAAGAAAGCAGACAACAGTTAATTAGTCAATAACAGTACAGCATCAATGATCTTGATTATATGCCACTTTTAACTAAAATATAAAGGCACAGAACCAGGACATAGGAGCACAGAACCAGGACCGTTTTTCTTATCACCAGCACAGCGTCAGGACAATTCCGATTAACGAACTTGCACGACTTTTGCAATATAATATTGTTGTAATATACTTTGCATGGTACTTAGGACGCATCAGAGAAAAAGTAAGCAACAAAACAGTCGTTTTATTGCCGTTCTGATACAATGTAAACAAACCCACCAGCACAGAATCAGGACCCACCAGCACCTGACAGGACCAAATCACCAGCACAGAACGTTCTCTCGCAGGACAACCATACTCACCGTGTCATGGCTTCTGTCGGTTACCAACCCACAAACAAAGGGTCTTTGGGCAACCGTAAATTAGATGCAAATAAATGGATAAATAAAATTCAAAATTCAAATAAAAACTAAAATGAAATAAAATTTTGAAATAATGGGGTGCTGACTTGAACCCTGGTAACAGATGTCCAAAATCAACATGAGAAACTACGTTTGAGGGGGAAATGAAGATTACATGGATTAATGTTCTAAATTAAATAATAATACAGTGATAAATCAGGTTCATCGGTACTGGTGCAGCCTATAAAGTCCGACCTAGTGATGAACTCTGCTAAAACACTGTCATAACATTATTTATCGGTACACTATGACTGTTAATCCGTTATCACTCATAAGATGGACGTCATACTGTGGTTAATTGTGTTTATAGACTGGTGAAGAGTTGTAAATCCAGAAGCCGTGACAGGAGTTCTATGTTGAGGTTAAAAACAAGCAGAAATCTGTAAAATAAGACATAAAACAGCAGTATCGAAAAAATAAAAGAGGAGGGATGGGTGGGTTTACATTAATTATGCGTACAATAAACTCAACAATCTGACCTTAGATAAATTCAGTTACTTCCTAGCAGACCGTGCATTCAAAATATTGTGAGGAGTGCTTTAGCTGTTAAAATTGATATGCCGTGTAATCGAATTAAGACATGCGCGTTACATTGACCTGTGCATGAACTGTCGCAAGTCTTGCCTTCCTCTGATAACGCGATTGAACGGTCAAGCCCTTTAAATCGAATTATACTGTTGTCTTTATTTATTCACCCCTTATTTTAACTGATTTTGTATTTACATTGTGTCATAGATCAAATGTATTCGTTCAGTGTATGTTCAGAAGTGTTAATATGTCTTTTAATCGAGCTAAGCTATACCAATTTATATTTTATATGTGTGTTTAATATAACACTAATGTCTCAGGTTAGGGGGAAGGTTAGCGCTTGTTAATATGTGTAAACCCGCTTCATTTAAGTACCTATCCTAAGTTGCTTGTTGGTGTGGTTTATATGTGTTTCTCGTTTCTCGTTCAACCCACCATTTTTTTCCCTAAAATGTCCTTTTCAAAGTCGGGAATATGGCAGTTGTTTTCTAATAGTTTGTGTCTATGTATGTTTCATTGTTGTTTGTTTTTGTTGCACTTCAGTTTTCTGTTGACTTTTTTCCTCATATATTTAATGTTTTCCTGTTTTCCCCTCGATCGATTTATGACGATCGTATACAACTGTTGCCTTTATTGGTATATATCACAGAAATTTAAAAACTGAAAATTTAGGTAAATCAAAAGATAGGTCAATAAACTCGTCATAGATACCAAGACTAAATTTTGTATTAACGCCAGACGCGCGTTTCTTCTAAATAAGACTCATCAGTGACGGTCGAATCCAAAATAGTTAAAAAGGCCAAAAAAAGTACGAAATTGAAGAGCATTGAGGACGAAAATTCCCAAAAGGTTTGCCAAATACTGCTAAGGTAATCTATTCCTGAGGTAGAAAAGCGTTTGTATTTCAAAAATTCAAAAGTTTTGTAAACAGTTAATTTATAAATATGACCATATCAATGATAATTCATGTCTGCACAGAAATGCTGATTTCTAGGTTGGTGATACCATCGATAATTATATCTCGTTTACTACTTTTGGGAAATCGAAAATAAAATTTTGTTTAAAATATTTTGATTTGAAAAAATCAGCTAAAAAGTCTTTAGTTTTCTATCTGTGACTTGTGTACTATCATGTGTCTCTTTGTCTTTTTCTTTTTTATGCCTGGCATTTTCAGTTTATTCTCGATCTACGAGTTTGAATATCCCTCTGAATAACAGATAAACAGTTAGTTTGATTCATTTTCACATAAATATGATTTGCAATCTACAATTGTTGTTCTGTTTCAAGTAAAAAAAATTCTACAACTATCATTTAAATCGAAATTTGATGAATATGTTAAATCATACGATTTAGACAAAACAAAAGTAAGGATTTATTAAAATAAGATCGTGTGCAATTTTTTGGTATTTCTGTGTTTATATACATACATTGAAAATATTATTAACTAAAAAAATGCTAGAAATATCATTTGAATAATCTAGATAACCCTTGAAAAGGGATAATATTTGATCTGTTTCGTGCACTTCTGCATTTAATAAATAAAAAGATAAATTTGAAACGTCGTCCGATAATTTAATCAATAATATTTCGATCAACAAGATCTATTTCTGTTCGGAAATGGTCGTATATCACAGATCCTTTTCAGAAATGTTATATTCATTATTGTTAAATATATAAACCAGCTTGATTGTCCCTTGTCTTCGTGGTGGTATAAACATATTAAATGGTTTGATGATAATGTTCTATTAATATTAAATATGCCGTGCTTGATTATTTTTCAGTACCATTAAGAGCTGACATGTAGAATGACCCTTTTATGACATTGAACCAAAGTGTCCCAATGCAATATAAATCATGAATGAATTAAGTGCATTGACTATAACAATATACCCATTGACAGAGATATATCTTTGCGAGTTTGATAGCGCTTAATAGTGTTTTGATTTCTAAAGAACAAATAAGTTGTACATATGTTCTGGCTTCAAATGCGTAAAAAACGCTATATAGGGAATTGAATTTTACAATATATAATGAAATTCAAAACAGTGTGGCTGTGGCCATTGATTGACACATTAAATTCATCCATTGACTTGGACAATTTACGTGAACGTTTGTCTGTAACTATCACTGTTCACGACGTACCTACGATAGACATTTAAATTGTGGGGTCACCAAAGGTTTCTTAACGCCTTTAATTATAAAATAATTCGAAAAATTAACCAGGAACCTTTATGTTTTGATTTATATGATTGATATAAATCAAAACATCGTGTTATTTCTGATTAATTTTTCGAATTACTTTATTAAGGTGTTGAGAACCTTTGGTGACCCCATAATTTAAGTGTCTTTAAAAAGTACATAATGAGCAGTGGTCGTTACATACAAACGTTCACCTAGATTGTCCCAGTCAATGGGTGAATTTAATGTGTCAATCAATGGCCACAGCCACACTGTTTTGAATTTCATTCTAATGAAAGTCAGGGATAAATCATTGTAAATATGTAAGCTATTAATAGTATTTTTATTGCTACAGAATCATTGGGCTATAATTATTTCATATATAGCTCTATAGGCGTAAAATGATATCAATTGATGCTATCGGTTCTCGTTCAATTACTAAGTATTTTTTAAGTTTGTAAATAAAGTTTAATATGTTCTATAGTGTGTATCAATGCTTTTTTTTTAAATAGTCCATACTATAAATGATTGTACAAGTTATAAGCAAATTTTAGTCGATTTTTAACAAATTGTAATTTGTACAGGCACTTTTTGTACAAATCATAATTTGTACAAAATGATAACTTGTATACAACATGAACAAACTAGAATGAAATAAGAAATCAAGAATATAGCAGGCTACTATGACTAAGACAAAAATTTGATAAAAAATGAATTAATATAATAAAGGTCCGGTGATTTTGTAAGAGCGTCTCTCTTGGGTCTTTTAAAGAAGATACGTGTGACTGGCTTACAAGATTTCAACCCTAGTATGTATGATAAGTTTATGTACAATAGATATCATGATACCAAAGATTATCAAAGTCATGCCGCATAACGAATGGAATATACTTTTCTTTTCGAAACAACTGGTATCTCTTTTGATATATTAGTTTTTATATCTCATTGATTTATCCTGACTTGTGATACAGAAACTTTTATTTAAATTAGTTGTCTTAATGAAGCCATACATACCTTATACGACAAACGGATAATTAAATTAAACAGGAAATCTTTGAAATTAGAAATCAGTATCGATAGGATTTATCTATATATGGGCCTAAAGTTATAACTTATAAGTTGCATTAAAGCATCTCTATATCGATCGATTAACGTGATAAAAATGTTTAACATGCAATAATTACATAAAAATGTTTCCACTGATGTTAAGGGAATCAATTTGATATAATTCTTTGATAATGAAGCAAAACGAGAACGTTTAATTGAGGATATAACTTAAAAGATGGTGTCTTTTATTAAAGACAAACTGTGTCTGAAAAGAAGTCACGTATGGAAATCATTTATTCATACATGTTACATCAGCAAATATAATGTCGTTACAATCTTGGATTATGACACTCCTGCAGTTGGGTTTTTATGTTGCTAAGCTTTAAGTTTGTTATGTTTTGTTCCGTTTACTATGGTTTATCTTTCTGTGGCTTTTCGGTTTTCTGCCATGGCATTGTCAGTTTGTTTTTCGACTTAGGAGTCTCAATCCCTTTGGTTTCTTTCGCCTCTTTCTTTGCCAAGTTAAATATCTAAATCACTGCTTTCAAATGTTTGATAATGTATTTTAACTCTTTTTTTTTTGTAGTGTTGATTCTGTCTTTGTCAGATGAACAAAAGTAATAGTCGAAGAAATACAAGCCGGAGAAGAAAAAGAAAAAAAGGTGAAGAAACACTACCCAGCCTCAAATGCATGATATTGTATCCACCATTTAACATAAGGAAAGGCCTGTACCAATTGGAAGTCAGATATGACAGTTTTTTTCCATTTGTTATGTGTTTGCGTTTTCGATTTGTTTAAGGGAACTTCTCTGTTTAATTTTCCTCGGAGTTCGTTTTTTTTTTACATGTTCTTTGTAGAATAGCCTGTTTTATGCATCTGTAATAACATAAAAGTACCATTTTTTCTGCACCAGATGCGCATCTGTAAGATATTGGTTACAGCCTTCGAACTCAACAGAATTGGTATTAAAAGATGTCTATTAAAAAAAATAAACGTCATAACAATACATAATGTTGGTACTTGTATGTGGTTAAGTTCATCTGAAGCCAAAACTGTTAACATTTAGACAAACATTGTGTCAAAATAATGAATTTTCTTCATAAGAGTGCTTTTGTTTTTTCCAGCTAGCAATATTTTCAGGAAGAAATAAACAGGAAATACATATGGCATATATCAGCCAACGACAACTTTTGATCCAAAGGTTACTTGCATCGGACAAGTCCAAACGCAAGGTGGCGGGATTAAACACATGTTTCTTTAACCTCAGCCTTCTCCTTATCCAGTACAGTAGTTTAATTGCACATCATAAGAATAAACTGCTGAAGTCAGTTAGAAAAGGATTGCCTCGTCAAACTGTCACACAGCACATTATACAACAGCAACCAAAACTCAAAATATTGATTCTAAATTACTCACATTCATTACAAACTAGTCAGTAAGAAACGTTGCCAGTTCAAGCTACGGTTGTGTGACACTTTAATAATTTTGATACTCAAATTGTGTTTCTATTTGAGCATGCTGCTTAGAATTGACTCCTGTTATGATCAATAGACTATTCTGTTTCATATGTTGAAGGTTAGTACATTACATCTGAATGCTACATACATCGAATAGCACAACTATACAAGTCAACGTAGGTCAAATTGCGCTAAGATCAAATCAAAAAAGGAATTTTAGGTAATCGATACTTGTAGCTAACTTCTACTAAGTTTAATGATATATTAAAGATGAAGATTGAATTTTGAAGTCTGCTATTTCTAGGGAAGAAGAAACCTGTAAATAAAACGACCATGACAGATGCTGTTAGTGGATATTCATGGAAACTTAAAGTCTTAATAAGAACTTTGAATCGTTGATAAGTGTTTTATTTCATTTTAAAAACTTTTAACGCACGTTGGCTTAGCCCATTTTTGCTATCACACACTATTATGTGGTTTCAATAAGCGATAGGTGTCCTCCGATATATACGCTGAATTATGTGCGTGTCAGCATATATCGTAAACATTCAACGCACAATAAGATTGCAGTTAGAAATAATGTTTTACAAAATTACATACAATTAAAGATGATACCAATTAACAATCCGCTTAAATGGAATCCATTATCAATTGATGCTGCAAAGATCTATAAACAACGTCCGATTGCGTTACAGTTTAACGCATACACGACATTTACTTAATAGCAACATTTAATCAAAGTTTACAGTTTATTAAATTAGTGTATATAATTTAAATATCATGTTAAAATCCTATGATAAACTGTCAAATCATAATACCTTTTCAAATGGATAGTTATCAGTAACCTTACGTCCTGACTGAGACTTTGGATCAATACTAGAACAATATTTACTTGCTCCAATACATAAATAGAGAGTAGAAAGATACCAAAGGGATAGTCTAACTCATTAGGCAAAAAACGAAAAACGTTCGTTTGAAAAACAACAGTTTACAAAACTAAACATAGAAAACTGAAGACTACGCAACACGAACCCCACAGAAAACCGGGAATGATTTGAACACCTTGTTACATTTCAACGTTGTGTTTCTTTTGTGTCGTTTGTTTCCTCTTATATTTGAGTGTGAATTCACATTATTATAAGACGTGTCACGGTACATTTCTATCCCAAATTCATGTATTAAGTTTTAATGTTATATTTGTTATTCTCATCGGATTGTGTCTAATGCTTAGTTCGTTTCTGTGAGTGTTACATTTTAATGTTGTGTCGATATTCTCCTCTTATATTAAATGCGTTTCCCTCGGTTTTGGTTTGTGACCCGGATTTGTTTTTTTCTATCGATTTATGAGTTTTAAACATCGATATACTACTGTTGCCTTTATTTAATTGCTCTAGAAGGATAGCAAATTCTGCTCCACTTTTGTTACTCTTCGTAGCAATTAAATTCGATGTACGCTATATCATAAAAAACTATGCCTATACCAAATCCTTACTTTCAGGGTTTTTTTATTAATAATTCGGCTTTTCGTCTTTTAGGTGCGAACGGACATCTGAACAATTATTTCTTTATTATCATTGCTTTTTTATTCATATCTCGAAAGCACTAATATCCTTTAAAGATAAAAATGTCACTGGAGAAATAGATTACAAATATAGACGAGTAATGCGCAATGAAAAGAAAGATTATCAAAATAAAAATAATATATTAGAGATTGAATAATATCAAGCAAATGACCTTGTACACCTTTACCAATAACTAGATTAAAACTTATACCATTTAAATAAAATCCAAGTTTTCTTTCAGATACTGTTCATGTCAAACAACATAGTGGCTTTTTCATAATCTTGAGGATTATACTGTAACAATTTTCATCGTAATGTTACTGTTTTAGATGGTTATATTATTGTATTAAAGGTTATTCAAACGGCGTACGTGCTGTTTCATCTACATACCAACATATGGAGTTGACTATCGTGCTACTTTTAAAATAGAATATATTAATACTATCTCCTTTTATTCCATTTGTTTTTATTCCTGTATTGAATGGATCAAATGCGACACCATTAAATTGGAATTAAACACAGAATGTACTGAGACGTATTCATAATATGCAGAAAACAATGTGGGTAAAAGATGTCAATGCGACTGATATGCAATGCGATATCTAACACTCCTTTTATGTTTTGATTACATAACAACGAGACCTCTTAATAAAGGTTATTCTAGAAACACGTGTGACATCCTAGATTTATGTTGATAAAATGAAAGAAAAAATAAAAATTCACACTTTCATCCGTTACATCTATTTTCCTTTTAATCAATTCTGACAAGAATTATTAATCAGAAAATTGTTAAATCAATTGTCATCTTGGGTCTTAAATAGATTTTTTTACTTTAGAATACATTATAATATTTCTTTATACACAAAATTAAAATAGTTTCCAAAACAAATTGCCTGCTTTCGTAAAATAACTAGGGATTAGAAATTAATGATAATAAAAATATCAATATCAAAAAGAACAATATGATACAATATTGAATAAAATGACACACGAAGGAGGGCATTAGTTGGTCAGTAGATTATTGGTCTTGTAGAGATGTTGGCTCTTTGAGGAATTTGTTGGAAATCGCAATAACTGACTATTACATGTATTCACAATTTGTCTAGATTATGGACTACTTTGACTTGTGTATTGTATAGTTATTTTTTTATCGTTAAAACCGTTGATTGCCACTATATGCATTTCAGGTTTTTTTGTTGTGGTCTTAATTGATATCGCAGGAGAATAGATCATATCCTTTTTATTCAAAAGACAAATAATATATGACCTACTGTGTAGTAGCTCGAATGTTATGAATAGAAAGTTTTAATCCTATCGGTAACTTGGGACAAACTGTTAGATTGGAAAATGGGATAAAAAGTAGGTAGATGATTTTGACTATATCTTACTCATACTTGTCACTTAACAAATAAAAAGTATGTCCTAAGAATATAGTTTCCGTTCATTGTTTGTAGCTTTTTCGTTCAATGTTGATAAATTATTCTTAGATGTTTATATCATTCTTCAAGTATTTAGAGTTTCGACAGGACATTATGAAAGTCTGCTTGCTTTAAGATGTTCATTTTTTTTAACAAACAGTCAGTATTCCAAGCTTAACAATATTAGCCGACTTGTTTATATACTCATCTGAAGAAAAGTTCTTGCAAAACCATTTCAAAGACATAAGGAGAACAGATCCTACAATATTTTTCAATTTCACTTTCACATATTATAATATTGTCTTGTCACTTTTCCCCCCCACATTTCAATGAGTTTTTGTATCTGATATATATCCCAGTGAATGTGAGGTCTGCTGCATATCATTATCTGTTCCTCGATATAAATATCACAGATGGACAACTTAGAACTAGAACGTTTGACGCATGTATTGGTTTTTCAATAGTCAACTTCCCATTTCTTATCAATACCATTACCCTCTGCCACCTTGCATGGAATTTATATATTTCAAATGCGTTCTTTACTCCCAAGCATCTTAACAAAATACGGACATCATAGTCATGTGTTACTTAAAAACTCCAATGATGAAAAAAAAAAAAAAAAAACAATTTATTTGTACATTACATAAGTGCTACGGTTACCATCGACAATTTGTTTTGTCTCAACTCATTTGCAACATGTTTACACAATCTCAGATCTTTCGATTTTAGAATAGCCTAATCTGTAATCTTACAGATTGTGTCCTTTTACGGACTATTTTGACTTAGAGTAAACTTGCATGGCCAGTGATGTATGTATAGCTTCAGACGCTTACACTGTTAAACAACCAGTCTCGCTGCTTTTGGAGTTATAGACATCACATAAAAAGTAGAATCACAAAAAGACTGAACTCCAAGGAAAATTCAAAACGGAAAGTCCCTAATCCAATGGCAAAATCAAAAACACATCACACGAATGGATAACTACTGTTTATATACCATGATTTGTCTTCCTTATCGATTTGTAAGATTTAAAAATTGATAAATTACTGTTGCCTTAACTTAAAAAATACTTTTTGTCTCACAGGCTAAATATGGAACAAAGATTCGGAACATTCTGTTTTATATTCTTTTCAATTCCTTATCTTATTTTATTTTACCATTTAGATTTGAATGCATGGCAAACTTGAGTTTTCAGAGGACGTAACATATGTTACGCGTACTGAATGAGTTTTATGCATTTATTTTTTTCTTTTCACTTGTAATGTAATTTCTAAGGAGGATTGTATTTGTGTAAACAATCATTTTAATTACATAATTTTAATTAGGTTATATGACGTATATTTTGAAAAAAAGAGGTATTTAACACAAGAGTAGCTTCCTGCAACATGTAAAGCTAACGGACGTGGATTTGATGAAAATCTTTTATATGTAAAGATATACCTTATACGTGTTATACTAATAATATATCCAGAAAACTGTAAGTCCTACATATGCGCTTTCCTAATTTGTCTTTGTGTACTATGTATTTATACTGCAATTAAGTTATGTAATGTTAATGAATATTTAGTTTAAATCTTTATTTTTCCGTATAAATATTTATAGAGATTATCATGACTACATCACAGCGCATCTCCAAGTACTTGAACCATGATATTACATAATAATGTATTTTGTTTAAATCTTGGAATCGATTGGAATTCAATTGAAACAGGAAACTGGCTTGTAACGTTCTTGACAGAAATGCAAGTGTATTCAACATTGGTGACAACAGGTTTTCATGGAAGCTTATACATTTTATTTACAGTGATTGCATACTCTTTCTCAATCTATCTATCGTAAAGGTTTGTTAATCACCGGAACCCGACAATACTAAATGGTTTTAAATGGAAAATTTTGTATGCCTTTTATGAATATTTGGGTTAAAACTTTAGCGGTCAAGTGACTGGAGAAAAAAACAACACATTAATGCGTATATAGCGTGTTTGTGGTGTACACACTTCACAGAGATGTTTCTTTTAAAGAACTTCTATTAACAATCAAAGCTTCTTTTAGAAAACAATTATCTGTGACGGAAGGCACTAGGTCTAAAAGAACATAACATAAATCACACATCTCTTTTAAAGTTCATTACATGTTTCAGCGGGTAAAGTAATATGTCTAGATACGAAAAGTCCGTAAAATATGTTCGATAACAGGAAAGAATATAAATATAAATCTCACTGCTTTTAATTATTTGAATTATTTAATAATTTGGTGGACGTAAAGCATTTAGCAGGCAATCTTCAATATATAATTTGTCTGTTTCCGTCTTTGTAGCCGTATATTGACTGCCTTTTCAAAAAAGTTCAAAATGTTCTTTCTATGATGAGTCATCTTTTCGTAGAAGAGCTTGCAGAATGAGTGTGTATGGACGTAGAAATAAATTACGATTATGTCAAACATGTGGTCTTAAAAAACTTGTATACCACCTGGAGGGGTGTAGTTTGCCCGTTCAGAGTCGAATTGAATAAAACAAAACAAGTAAAATGTTGAAGAGCATTGAGGACCCAAAATTCCAAAACAATTGTGCCAAAAACTGATAAGGATATCTATTCCTGGGATAAGAAAATACTTAGTTTTTCGAAAAATTCTAAGTTTTGTAACAGGAAATTTATTAAAATGACCATAAAATTGATATTTATGTCAACATCGAAGTGTTGACTACTGGGCTGGTTAAACCCTCGGGGACGAAACGTCCACAAGCAGTGGCATCGACCCAGTGGTGTAAATAGTTATCAAAGGTACCAGGATTATAATTTAGTACGCCAGACAAGTTACTAAGAAAGAAAAATTCGTTAAAAATTCTCATTATGTAAATCAGGTTCAATCGTTTCATATTTTCGGTGCTAACCCCTTCATATATGAGCTGATTACATCTGATATAAAATTATATAATAAAATTTGATTGAGAACATCCATACATTTATAGCAAAACAGGTTAGTTATTGTGTAAAATGACAGCATAGTGATACGCATGCGCGCACTCAACGTTCTAAAACTTAGAAGTAAAATCAGGCTTTCCTACCCTCAAATCTTGATGGTTGTTATTGTAATAGAATTGCTATAAAATAAAATGTAGGAAGAACCGATATTGGACAATGTCAAGAACAATTTTGATAAAATTCCAATGCGGAAAAAGACATATTTAGTCCCCCCTTATAACTTTAAATTAACGAATTGATGTTCATCCAAAAGAATTACCAAATATGATGATTACACAACATTATAAAAGAGGGACGAAAGATACCAAAGGGACAGTCAAACTCATAAATCTAAAACAAACTGACAACGCCATGGCTAAAAATGAAAAAGACAAACAGAAAAACAATAGTACACATGACACAACATAGAAAACTAAAGAATAAACAACACGAACCCCACCAAAAACTAGGGGTGATCTCAGGTGCTCCGGAAGGGTAAGCAGATCCTGCTCCACATGTGGCACCCGTCGTGTTGCTTATGTGATTACAAATCCGGTAAATAGTCTAATTCGGTAGGTCACATTCATGAAAGGGAAGGGGATTGTAGTTACGACGTAAGGAACATATCCGATATCATTTGTGAAACGGTTATTCCATAACGGTCAACCAACTCGTGATGGCGTCCGTAAAATTTACGAAGGGATGATTTCAACTTCACCATTTGGAACTCTTGGTTTAATAGCTTCCTTGTGAGCAGTAACCCTCTATCAAGAAAATCATAATAGGAAATGCAAGCACGGGAATATCGTATCAATTTGGAGACATATACCCCGTATGCAGGTGCTGCTGGAATGTTGCTACTTAGAAATGGAAAGTTCACAATTGGAAAGCTGAAATCATCTCTTTTGTCGTAAAGTTTTGTTTTCAACCGACCCTCATTGTCAATTTCTAGATGTAAGTCAAGATATGAAGCCGACTTAACTGTATCTGTAGTATCCTTTATCTCCAATTCAATGGGATAGATGCGTTCCACATAGTCACCAAATTTTGAATTGTTTAGTGAAAGAACGTCATCTATATAGCGGAAAGTAGAGTTAAAGGATATTGCTAACTTCTTATCTTTCTTCCTAAGAAGTTCCTGCATGAAGTCAGCCTCATAATAATAAAGAAACAAGTCGGCAAGTGGAGGGGCACAGTTTGTTCCCATTGGGATGCAAACCTTTAAGTGTAACCTTTATCAAAACTCCAATTAAGCGACAATACAAAATCTTTAACACAGTTCATCAACAACTTAGTTTATGATTAACATTGCCGTATATTGCTAATTGCGACATGCCAAGTAGAAGTTCTGAAGATAGAACGTTACTCTAGCAATACATCACTTTGTTAAAAAGAAATATATGAACAGTTTTAACTTGACGTGTATTGTTGTAGTTAAGATTCAATGTTGATGAATTACGGATCAAAAAGACAAAAAACGGAACAACTTTATATTTAGAAGCTTTGACATTTCGGAAATAACCGCGACCAGGCATACTTAAGTGTTTCATCAATCTGTAATTATCGTTGATTTCTTCATTAATATTGATACAAAAGCTGAACTAGATATTGATGCAAAAAAGTTCCATTTAACCTTGGTTTTCATAAAGGACAAGCTTCAGATTTTGCTTTATCTTATATTGCAAATAGAATCTTTCAATCTGATTCGTTAAAATCCATAGTTAGATATAAGGTTAAGCTGTGAGCGCTGACGATAAAGGTCAATCTAGAATTTCAAATATTCGTCTGACGTTGCAAAATAATGGTGAGTGGAAATCATTTCTTTGGATTTACACACTTTTATAGACTATAAGAACCTATGTAGACCTAAGCACTGTCGTTTTGTTTAATGTCTTTCAGTAAATCTGTCTGATTCTTCCTACTTTAGTTACTACATGTACTTACAAAAGTCATTAAAAAAATAACACAAATTATAGCTAAATTTATTTAACAGCTCTCGTTAATCTGGTAGGTACATCGTTGATGTATTTTTTATCCGTGCAATGAATGTGTTTTTATGCTATATAGTATTCAGTATACAAATAATAAATTATTTCGTTTACTCTATCTTAAACATATTTTACGCATGTACCTAATCTCGTATGCATGTTTATATCCCTTTCATGTTTGTTGTCGTTTGTTGTTATTTTGGATACTCATAGTGTTTTAAAATACTTTTTGAATTCTGTTGATGTATTCTACAAATCCTCGAATACATATGTATTGCCAATAAATATAAGTCATTTCCACATATTTACACATAGCAAGTAAGAAACGAAACACGCGTTATTATATCAAATTTTAACTTGTGTTTTAAAAGTAAAATGTCTTTTGCAGTTTTACTCATAAACGTAGGCGTCAAATCAATCAGACATTAAGTAGTATAATTATCCTATTCTATACATGTTAGGACCTTTTATAATGGCTTATACGATATTAAACAGTTTTGAATGCCGTACACTGACATTAAGTTGCCAACAAAAACATTATCCATTTGAAATCTAGTGGATAATTCTGTCATTTGTAATTTTATTTCACATCTCCTTATTTTACATGATGCCATTGATATTTTCATCAGCCAATTTTTAATTCCTTGTTCTTCTTGCTATGCTGGATTAGAGAAAACAGCATTTAACCAATGTGCACATTTCATTAGTTCAAGATAGCATTTATTGCCTTGAAAGATAACTTGTAATTTATGTTTTTGCAAAATGATGATTTAACGAATCTTTAAAAGGCAAAAATGTTTTGCAATTAGAGAAGGATACAAAGAAATCAAAATATGAAGGTTAAAAAATTTAAATATGATCGCTTCAAAGAGACACGAATAAAGATGAAGTGTATTTGACAATTTTGTTTTAAGCTGTAGTAATTTATGTGATACGTGCATTTTGGTAGTTCTTTTTTTACCGCCATTCAGAGATAAATACATATGACGATGACCCGCAAATGACCTTTGTGATAATAGGACGTTTTATGTTCGTTACGCTTCAGACTTAATATCTAAAATTGTCCATGTAATACCATAATTTCGTCTTTGACAATTGTGACATCTCGGTAATCTGATAATGCTAGGTTGACCATTTGGTTTTCATTGTTAAATACTTCTAAGTAAGGTAATGTAATCGGCAGACAAGTATATATTGCTGTAAAGGGATTGTAGAAAAATCCGTATAAATAAAAGCGAGTTCAAGCAAATTTCACATCTAACATCTCGTCTTAATTATTGATAGGATGACAAATTTCAGATTAAATAAAACAAAATTACAAACAATGAGAAAAATTATTCAAAAGCTAAATCTATATGATCTCTTATTGTCTAAGATGAAAATAATAATTGAATCAAGATATTAACAAGCAATATAACATGACCATTATGTTCAAACAGTTGATTACATACATACATATTCACAAGGTGGTTATTGTTAGTTAATTACAAACACAATATCAAAGTATTAATGCAGATTTGTTGGTAAATAATATTCTTATTATAACGATATAAATTATTAAAACGTATTAAAACGTATAATTGTCTTTTTTAAATTAATTTTCGATATTTCTGATGACGTAATCAGTTTGTCTTCGACTTATAACTTCAACGCCACATTATGTATGTGCCAGACGGAAGTCCTGATCCTTTAAATTAATGGTTCTGATTTCTTGCAGTATATCATATTTGTTTATCGTGTATTGTTGCGTACAAACATACCGTAGGGGCCGCAGTGCCTGAGTGGTCTTAGAAGTTACTACTGCAATCACTAGCCCGCCAACACTGAGGTTATGAGTTCGAACAACGATCGAGCGGGTGCACTTGTCTCCAATGTTAATTGAATATGATTGTCAGTTTTCCTATCGAATGTTGGTGGTTTTCTCCGGGAACTCCTCTCGATTCCTCCACCAATAAAAACTGGCCGCCACGAAAAAGTCCAAGAGCTGTGTTTAAAAGGGGCGTTAAAACACAAAAATCAAGTCAAATCAAACAGGCCGTTTGTTTGCTTCTTTGCATTAATTTACATTTGTCATACCCTGATTTTTATAGCTTGCTATGTGCTTAGACGACTTAGCGGTGCTGATTTCTTTGTCATTTGCTCACTAAATTTGTCTCACTGACAATCGTACTACATTTTCCTATATTAGATTTTACTATGAGATCCAATACCCTTAGACGTTGTTCGTCTCTCATTTATTTATATTTTTTAACTTTGTTCCTTTTGTGTAACTTGAATTGTTTCCTGTATTGCATTTAGATGATCAATATGTACTTTCTATGAATAAACTTTTACATATAATTTTTAGATTCTGTACTGTTTTTCCCGATAAAGCAAAATTTATCTAAACATATTGATCTATGATGCACTCATTCGTGTTTTCGAGATTTTTTTATGGGCTGGTTATAAATTGCTTTGCTTTATTGATAGAATCACATTATAAAAGATGTACTTTTGGTTCAATTTGAGAAAAATTCTTACGTACTTTAGAATAGACTATTTAAAAAAAAAACAATTTCTAAACAAAAGTATGAATTATTCGAAATACTAAGGATTTTTTTTATCCCAGGCATAGATTACCTTAGCAGTTTTTGGCACAACTTTTCTAACTATTTTGATCTGAGTGTCACCGATGAGTCTTATGTAAACGAAACGTGCGTCTAGCGTATCAATTTTTAAGCTTGGTACCTTTGATAACTATAAAAAAACTACTTATTTTTTTAGCGTGTCGACAATGAAATAATACAGTAATCAACGGAAAACTGACCAACAAAATGATCTGATTCAATATTAAGTAGTTAACATTTAGAAATTTAACTTCGATAATATGAAAGGCTTTAAAAGAAGGAATCTACAAATTGATAACAAAAACATTGATAAAAAGAACATGAATTATAGAGATTATTTTTTAATTGTAAACGATACAATTGACACTTAATATGGTAAACATATATGTGGATGTATGATAAATTGGATATATACCATTATACCTTTTCAACATCTCTCGACACCTACAGTTGAGAACGAATACGACAGGTAAAATGTGAAGGGTCGTCTCAAATATAAAAAAAAGAAACCATTATTGATTTTACTCCTTTCATTAAAATGATACAACTTTCCTACAGAGTCCAAATAACATATTTTTTTTTATAGTTTAATATATATATATATATATATATATAAGAAAATTATTAAAAGATAATAACGGTTTCAATGCATCACTTTTTTACTAGTACTTTCACTGCTTCCGCAGATCTTCAGGTAATGTGATTTGTATATAAATAAAATAATTGATTGACGTTAACAATAGTATGACGTTAACAAATACAAGGGAGACTACTAATGTCATTTTAAGACTTTAAAATGTTACGTTAAAATTAGAATATCATTTATCATTTAATCCCGGGTTGAGAATGTTTATGAATAATTCTTCTTTCTTCCTCCGGAGAAAATCATTTTGACGATTGACCATATACAATGGAAATATTTTAAATCGTCCATTAGACATATCGTCTTAAAATGACATTAGTAGTCATTGGTAGGGAGAGAGTTTAAGAATTTCAAAGTTGTATACGGATTCTCATTAATACATCTAATCACGATCTTGATAGATAGAAAAACAGTGATACATTTAATTATATTAAAACATCGCGCGTGCGTCACGTAATTTACTGAAGTGGGGCTCCCTTAAAATTTCACTAAAAGTTTTAACAGGTTCTTCTGCTGTGTGAATTTTGTCTGTTTTTGTTTGAAGTCTGACGAAATGTTGGGTGGCTAAGTTCTTGGTCGTCCTCAACGGGTTTTATATTTTTTTCTTTTTGTCAGATGGTAAGATTGCTTGACCGTGTAGACTTTTGTAGAACCTGATGGTAGAGTATTCAAGTCATTACGCAGGTAATAAGAATAATACCATGTAATAGTGTTTGCAGTTACTGGATTACTTATGCAGATCTGGCAATGAGTCCAGAGTAAACAGATTGTCTTACGAATACAATTATTAATTGATCCTGCAATACTATTTCCTTTGAACTCGCATTTGTGCATATTGTGTAAAAAAAATCCGTATACATATTTTACATAATACAAAAACATCCTTACTTAATAATTGAATGTTGGATATATAAATACCGAGACAAGTCTAATATCAAGGCGAATCCATACTCGACAAATCAGTCATTTTCAGCTGGAATAGGTCACGTTCGGTTCTTGGAAGACCAGACAACGTAGTTGGTACACCACAATCTAAGACGTAGTAAAAATGTCGTTTGATAGTTTAGACACAGACACATCGTATAGATCAACCAATTGATGATGGTGGCCATACAATTTACAGACTGTCATTTTTAATCTTGCTTTCTCGATCATAACTCCGTTTTCTTCGTAAGGAGAAACACTCCTGTATAGTAGATCTTACAGTGTGAACATGAACGAGCATAACGTATCAACCGAGATATGAAAACACCATACGATTTGGCAGAGGGTATGTTACTGCTGAGAAATTGATAATTTGAAAGTAGAAATCGTCCCGTTTATCATATATTTTAGTGTGAAGTCGTCCAGCTCTGACAATATTGGGGACAAGTATGAAGAGGTCCTTCTAGTATCAGTAGTATCTTTAATTTCAAGGTCACTGCGATAAATGAAATGTAAGTACTGAATGATAATGGGTTATTCAGTGATAGGACTGATATATATATAAAAGTATATTTAAAGAATTTCGCAAGGTGCTGTTTCTGTTTGTTTTTCAGAAGGTTCTGAATGAGTTCAGCGTCATAAGAATTCAAAAACAAATCATCGGCGAGTAGGGGTGCACAATTAGTACCCACAGTGATACGACTGTCTGATGAAATATAAGTCCTACAAACTCATTAAATCTATTGTCGCAGAAAAAGCGTAGAAAGATCAAATATTATAAGTTTGTATGTCTTTCCGCTGGTATCTTTCGCCTCTCTTTAGCTGTTGCTGCAAAATTGTTCAAAGATTGTGATCTGGGATACTACAAGATGATACATGGCAGGATGTATGGATTGGCAACTTTACATTGAAGTTGCTTTAGCTGTATGAATATTATGAGGAAATGATTGGATCAGATATCCGAAAGACGGGAGATTTTTAATAACAATATATTGACTTTAAAAACTTTCTCAGCCTTTGTCACGAACATTTTATATACAAGTAATCAAAGCAAACATCACAACATCTACTGGTTGAATCACACGTAATTCGAATTATTCAAGGATGTTCCCTGCTGCGATACAAATAAGGAAACATTCTTTGATGCTGTCTTTTACAATACACATCTTTTTAAAGATCAACTTAAAATCAAAAGTGGTGTGACAACAACTTATAATATTTTGTCGGAGGTGTTATGGTTTTTTTTCTTCATTTTTTCTAACCGAGAAATCCAGTTTTGATTGACTTTTTTTTATAATGAATTGGATAGGAAAAAACCAAGAAGGTTCAAAATATTAATTAACAGTTTTAAATTTGAATAAATAACATCCATTAAGTAAATCATTAAAATAGGGAATGTGTCAAAGAGACAACAACCCGACCAAAGCGCAGAAAACAGCCGAAGGCCAACAATGGGTATTTAATGCAGCGAGAAAATCCCACACCCGGAGGCGTGCTTCAGCTGGCCCTTAACAAAAGTGTATATTATTTACAAAAGTTTTCTATAAGCCATTATATTGTAAAATATAAATGTCATTGTCATACAAAATGATTACCAGAAACAATTTACTGTCGACAATGATAACGATTAAAATAAAACACTTAAACACTTAAAAAACTGGTTTCTTTTAATACATCAGTTCGCTCAGGATTATGTTTTTCGACTGTTTCTTGCGGCATGATACAAGGTTATTACATATGGCTGCAAATATCATTTTAAAACTAGTTATTTGTAAGATCAAACTCTATTTATGTTTTTCGACTGTTTCTTGCGGCATGATACAAGGTTATTACATATGGCTGCAAATATCATTTCAAAACTAGTTATTTGTAAGATCAAACTCTATTCTAATTCTTGCTTATATGTAGTATCCCTAACTCTCAAAATGGTTTCTTTAAACTCCTTGACACATTCCCCATTTCCATTCTCAATTTTATTATTTAGCAATTTAGTTTTTTGAGGTATTTGAATTAGGTAGAAGAACAGACTTAGTTATGAAGGTCACCTCCAGACATTCACCAAATAGAAAATCAATATCATGTATTACCAATGTTATTTCAACTGATCGGGCGGAGCTTACGTTTTAATTTGCAAAGGACAGTCTACTTGAAGATGTGTGTGATAAGGATGATTGCCGTTATGATTATTACTGATTTCTAATAACCCAATCAGTGTCATCAAAGAAATTTACAAAAGAATGACTGTACATTTCATTGATGAGTTTGTCCTAAAACACCTATCAATAGATGGACTGGTTTATTATGAGCGAACCGGTTCAACTGCGCCCAGTCAAGTGAATTAAATTGAGTAATAATTAGCTATAAAATGTATGTGAATGACAATAGGCGAATCAGATAAAAAAAAACATGTTGTACGATTGCAAAATTACTTTCAAAATTGAACGTTTTATTCTTAATTTAAAAATCTATTTCATTCTAGATAATATCTTTAATAGTCTACATCAATAGTGTTGTGATTTTCATTTAATGTCATAAACAAATATCTGTTCGAAAAACAAAAACGTTAAAACCTTTTTGTTGTAACACAATAAAATTACTTGTTATCCGATATATTATAATCATGATAATAGCGAATTTAACCAGATAACAATTACATATGACAACACTTTTCATTCTAGTTTATTTCAATAGGAAGTTCGTATATCAAATATGATGAATAGATGAATCAATTGTATATCTTACTTATGAATCTACCGTAGCTGCACCTGAAAAGAGGAATCATTAACCATTTATAACGTATTGTCTTACTTATGAATCTGTCGTAGTTGCACGTAAAGACGAGAAAAGATCAGAATATACTTCTTACAAAAAACAGTAAAAAACTTTCCAAGGTTACAGAAATGTGCATATATATATTATATGACATCTTTTTGTTTCATTCTTTAATGACTATCATTGCATATAGATTAATTAAGTATGATTGACATTAGATAACAAAACTTATACAGAGTATATTGTTGTACAAATGGAAACAAATTAAATCTTGTTTGCCCTCATTAAAACAGGTACGGTAATAAGGGAAACTTATTAGAAATAGGGAACAAAAATCGCCTTGTTAATTGTAGTATAGATTTACGCTGGTGAAAAATATGACCATTGTTGCTAATTTTTAGATTTATTCAAAGAAAGCGCGACGTTTGATTTTTGATTTGTTTTTGTTTGTTTATGCAATGCCCTTTATTTTGATGGACTAACTTTAAGTATTTCTAATTATTTGAATAGAAACGTTGATCGGCGCGCTAAAATATGAACACGTCACTTATATTTCGGTTCTTTTAAATCTTTGGCTGTCAAATATTTGGCATTGAGCGTTACGGATAAAGGTATTTCCGGAAAGCGCTACGGATGTAGGACATTTGTTTCTGATGTTATATAGGTGCTAAACATGATAAACAATTGATTCATATATCTTCTAATTTTACCCATATAGATTACAAAGAAATTCTGCAATTGTTGATCAGATGAAATTGTTAGCATCAATTTAGTGTGAATCAAATAATCTTTTAGACTTTTTTTCCTTATCATTGAATATAACAAAACTGTTATTGTCTAGTGGTCATCAGATATAACGAATATCCTTTGCATTGATCATTCTGTTTTAACGCGATACGACATAATCATGCAGACATGCCATTTATAATAGTGCACTGTTCATTGATATTGCAGTAATATTGTCAACTTGAAGGGGAAAATTGTTAATTTTGGAGAAAAATTTACATTGCAAATTTATGTGGAATCAATTTATATGCTTTGATAACTAAAAGTCTTTTTGAAGTAGATTATAGAATAAGAGAGTTTTATTTTTAAAGGCAATGGACTTTTATATTTATGAGATAAGATGCAGATCAAGTTAAACTAACCCAGTCGCTGCGATAATTGTAGCAACAAGATAAGAACGAGCTATAAAAAGTCACGGCTTTTCTTATTAGTGTTTTATTGTTTTCGGATTAATATAATATGGTTTGATTGCAAATGAAACAACTCTACATAAAAAATCAGTTCAGGTAGATGTAAGTAACTTTTGGCTGCCATACGTCTTTTAGCAATGACCACAACCTTCCATCAGAAGTCCTATAAAATATGAAAAAGTGTACAACAATAAAGAAAATCAGGAACCTTATTACAGGCCGTACATTTATCCTGTTCATGTGAATATATTTGATGAAAAAACAAATATATATTCAGATCTGGTTCAAAATAAACTTATTCGATTACTTGTTCTACATTGCATCTTGAATACATCCACTTATAAACAATAGCAAAACAAAAAATGAAATAAAAAGAAAAAAGCTATCCATGAAATAAAACAAAAATAAAATAGAATAAATTGAAATCAGGTTTAGCAAAAATATTGTTGGCTTTTTGAGTCGTTATTGTTTTAAATGTCGCATTGTCTAGCAGGATGTTTATGTTTTACAATACAATATACACTTCTGAACGTTAAATTTACATTCCATTCATCCTGTTTAAACTCATCAAGAATCATGTAATAGTCTTGCTAAATGTTAAATAACAAAAAATAAAATGATCTCTTATGTCAATTCAATACGGAAAGTCCCTTATCGAATGGTAAAATGAAAAACTCAAACAGAACTTACTAACTAAAAACAACTGTCATTTTCCTCACTAGTTACAGTAATTTCCATATATCTTGAAAATGGTAGATTAAACCTGATAGTAAAGATAGCTTAACCCCTCACGTGTTTGACAGTTGCCTAAAATTCCATTAAATTGACAACGATGAGTGAACAAAACGGTAGACATTATAGTCAAAATGTCAAAAATTGGGGTACAGCAGTCAACACTGTGTTAAAATCTTAATCTATATTAAAACAAACAACTTAAATAAACAAACAAAAAATCAAGAATCAAAACTGCATATAGACAGACACTCTATAGAAAAATCAGGTAAGCAAAAATGAAACACAAGAATAAAATAAAATAGCATATTGTTTCTTAGTTCTCGAGGATATATTAATGAAACACAATCAGAAAAGTTTTGATTGTTAATGGAAAGAACATATATCTGAATATGAAATTAAACGATCTGATAAATTCGATCTTCTTATATCTGACAAAGACGGGCCTGAAGAAACTTAGACTCATGTGAAAATAAGAAAACGTCGGCAAGGAAAGGCGCACATATCGTTCCAATAAGTTTTTTACACACTCTCTCACACTCTCTCTCACATCCTCTCTATCTCTTACATACTCTGTCTCTCACACACTCTCTCTCTCTCTCTCTCTCACACACATCTCTCTCCCACACACTCTCTCTCTCGCTGTCTCACAAACACATCTCTCTCACATCCTCTCTCTTTCTCACATACAACACTCTCTCTCACATACCACACTCTCTCTCAAAAACCTCTCTCACACACACACACCTCTCTCTCTCTAACACACTCTCACTCACACACCTACCTCTCTCTCTCACACACCTCTCTCACACACCTCTCTCTAACACACCTCTCTCACACACCTCTCTCACACATCTCTCTCTCTCTCTCACACACACCTCTGGCTCTCTCTCACACACCTCTCGCTCTCTCTCACACACACACACACACCTCTCTCTCACACACCTCTTCTCACACACCTCTCTCTAACACACCTCTCTCACACACCTCTCTCACACATCTCTCTCTCTCTCTCTCTCACACACACCTCTGGCTCTCTCTCACACACCT
The DNA here is from genome assembly GCA_019925275.1 of Mytilus edulis. NCBI lineage: Eukaryota > Metazoa > Mollusca > Bivalvia > Mytilida > Mytilidae > Mytilus > Mytilus edulis. The sequence goes on from CM034357.1 coordinate 36,732,471, forward strand.
CTCTCTCTCTCACACATCTCTCTCTCCCTCACATTTCTCTCTCTCACACACACCTCTCTCTCTCACACACCTCTCTCTCTCACACATCTCTCTCTCTCACACATCTCTCTCTCTCTCTCTCTCTCACCTCTCACTATCTATCACACACACACCACTCTCTCTCACACACTCCCAAACACACTGTATTTCATACACACTCTGTCTCACATTGAGAGAGAGAGAGAGGGAGACAGAGAGAGAGAGGGAGCCACACAGAGACAGGGAGACACAGAGAGAGGGAGACCAACAGAGAGAGAGACACACAGAGAGAGAGACACAGAGAGAAAGAGAGACAGACAGAGAGAGACATGAAAGAGAGAAAGAGAAGAAATTATAGAGATTGAAAGAAAAGTTGGAAGAATACTAAAGAGAAAGAACGAAATAGTAGAAAGAAAGATAAAGATCCGTTCCAAAGTAAATTCTTTAGGGCCATTGGTAACCCATGAGAAAATACACCTTTTAAAGGTGCACGGCTAAAGCAGTAACGGGTTCTCCTCCTTCGGCGCTGTACACGATGACAGTCCATAGGCGAGAACACCACTGCCTACCAGAACTTTGGTAAGGTTGGCGCACTTACCTTCAGTTACCTTCATTAGGTAAGAGCGCACCCAATAAAGTGAAATGAATCATTTTATAAAAATCAAACTAATACTAGTTGCGATATTTTTTATTTCTTATTCTTGCAGTTAAAAGTATACAAGAAAGCAACTCTTGATGTGTTACTTTCATTTGTATATACAAATTGTATCACTCTATTGAAATTATAAGTTTAATAGAGTAAAAATGTTTTATTTTTCAAATATTTCAAAATAATTGAAATGAACGTTTTAACGGGAGATAACTTCAGTTGTTTACTATACATACTACGAATAAAATATAACACGTGTTTTCCAGTCATTTTACGTGAATAAATCATAATAAACAAAAACAAAAACAAATTGCTCTCACTTTTATGTATCTATAAACAAAAAATTAGAAGATGTGATATGATTGCCAATTAGACAACTGTCCGCGAAAGTGCAAATGAAGTGGATGTCTATAGTTAACTATATGTTATGTCAAAGAGATTTGTTATATTTATTTGCTTAGTCGGTTTTTGTTTTTGACTGTTATGAGTCTTTTCATTTACGCCAAAGCGTTGTCCGTTTGTCTTCGACTTATGACTTTCAATTCCCTTTGAGTTTTAAGTAACAAAGGCAAATATACCACATAAAATGCCACGAACGTGTTCGTGTTTACTGTAATAAAACTTGATACAGGATGCCATTATTTACATTATTTGGGTTGCAAATGTACATTATAGTTAACTCTTACAAATCGCATTCTATACATAAAATATTTAGTGTTATACTCATTTAGATGTATTAAAATGTTTTAAGTAATTCCGAGTATTAATTAAAAACAGCATTTTCTTAGGATTTTTTCTTTTATCAAATAAAATATTCGCAATTTAAGAAGGAATGCAGGCCCTTGATGTTATGGCTGACTTGAGTCTTTTAATTTGTTTAGTAATGTTCTTGTGGTTTCTTACAATGTTATGAATTGGCGTTTAAGTCGTATCTTTGGAAGACTATTTTTCAATCATTCATAACTTGTATAGACTCCAAACCGATTAAGAACCTGACATATGGTAAACTTGTACACATATGTCTATTGTGAAACAAAGAATGTTCAGTCTTAGATCCTTGATATTTTATAAGTTGTCATTGGCTGTTAACTAACTTAAACCTTAAACTTTAAAGTGTCATTTCGGAACCTTTCTTGCGTACTATGCGGCATGGGTCTTGCTTACAGTTGAAGGACGTCTGCTGACCTATAGGTATTAACCTATAAGGCCTTTGGTCTCTGGTTGAGAGTTATCTCATTGGCATTCATATCATATATTCTTATCTTTATACTGAAAATTCGAATGACTTCTTAAATCATTGTGTTAATGAGTGGTAATATCATTCTCGTACAACAACATTATCCTTTAGTTGAATTTGTGTCAAAGATATAAGGCTACTTTGTTTGAAAAACAAAGAGATCTCACATGAAATAACATAATAATGTATAAAACCGCTTTGAATTTATTTCTAGAGCTGAATAAAACACAACAAAGTGGTATCTTGTTGGATTTTATTCACTTGTTTTATGTGAACCATATTTTAGATCTCAAAAAACATGTTTAACCCCGTTGAATGTTTGCGCCTTTCCAAAGTCAGGAGCCTCTGGCCTTTGCTAGTCTTGAATGATTTTTGTTTTCGTTTCTTATATAAAAAAGAAGATGTGGTATGATTACCAATGAGACAACTGTCCACAAGAGACCAAAATGACACAGACATTAACAACTATAGGTCACCGTACGGCCTTCAACAATGTGCAAAGCCCATACCGTATAGTCAGCTATAAAAGGCCCCGACATGACAATGTAAAACAATTCAAACGTGAAAACTTACGGCCTTATTTGTAAAAAAACATTAACGAAAAACAACTATGTAACACATAAACAAACGTCAACCACTGAATTACAGGCTCCTGACTTGGGACAGGCACTTACATAAATAATGTGGCGAGGTTAAACATGTTAGCGGGATCCCAATCCTCTCCCTAACCTGGGATAGTGGTATAACTGTACAACATTAGAACGAACTATAAAAATCAGTTGAAAAAGGCTTAACTCATCAGATGGACAAAAATACAAGTGGGCGTGGCAGGGTACTTATACATCCTGACAACAAAAAGACACTAGGAACAGATCTGAGAGTACTCGCAGTTATCTGATAGGTAGTTCAAAGCCACTAACAACTAATAAAACAATCATGCATCTAAGACTATATGTATATTTCGGAGTTTATCATGACGTCAATTATCACTGAACTAGTATACATTTTTATTTAGGGACCATCTAGAGCGCGCATCCGGTTTGGGAGTTTCTCGCTGCATTGAAGAACCATTGGTGACCTTCGGCTGTTTTATGACCTTTGATGGGGGTGTTATCTCTTTGACACATTTCCCCTTTCTATTCACAATTTTATTGTCATTAATCGTGTTCGTAGTCTTTCTTATAATATGCATTTTTGTAAAAACGTTTAACTTATGATTTTTATCATCAATCTTTATGCAGGTTGATAAACTCTTCTTTTCTCCGTTTCAGACACAAAAGAGAATTCATGAAGATAATTACAAATGTATAACGTAAAGTCAAGTTCAATAAGTTTAAACAAGCTCAATAATCCTATAGAGACTCTCAGTCATCGCCGTGGAGAAGAAACTTGGAATTAATAGTTAATAGCAAATACACTCTATTTATAATATACGTATGTTCATAATATATGCAGAAACGCGAAAACTCATATAATTTAAGAGAAAGCAAAAAAAAAAACAAACAACGGACTTTGGAAAAAAAGGAGAGGGCTTTAAATAGTTGTCCTGTCTCCAAGTACCTATTACTTTTGATATCTTTTCTGAAATTCTCCAGACATGGAATCTTTTACAAAGTTTCATCCTACAACAGTTTACATACCTTCAACCAAACTCTAAATTCCCGCGATTTCGCGGGTGTGTTCTAGTACCTATTTATTTTTTAATAAGGATTTGATTTAGATAGTATAACCATTATATGAACACATGATGAATATATGATGTTTAAACATGTATGTTTCCCTGTCCCTCCAATAATGTTACAATTCGACCGAAGGGATATATCGTTTTATTTTAAATTTTTTATAGAACTTTGTTTCCAATCATTAAAGTGTAACGAAATCTATATATATATATTAACTAGTTTACCGCATGGTCTTGGACTGCAACATTGTCTATAAGAGAGGGTTGAAAGATACCGGACATACATTGAAACTCATAGATTGAAAATATAGAATGACAACGCCATGGCTAAAAAATGAAAAACAAACAGATAAATAAGATATACCATAGAAAACTAAAGACTAAGCAACACAAACCCCATTAATAACTGGGGGTTATCTCAGGTGCTCCGGAAGGGTAAGCAGATCCTGCTCCATATGTAAAGCAAGAGATGCATGTGGGCTAGATATTGTATTATCATCCTACCCGGCTGACACAAACAGACTTTTTTGCAAGGATATTCATCTACATGCACATTATATCATGAACACTGTTATTTAAGTCTTAATTTAGCCTTGCTGACCAGGTTGTCCACGGCACCAAGCAAATGCAGACTGGAGTGTAACAATGTCGCAAAAAATGTTTTACGTAACTTTGTTTTTGGACAACTTTTATGTTGCAGTTCAAATTAGGGTCAAATATAACCAATTATTCACTTAGCGAATGCCAGTCTTAAGTCCACAAAACCGTTAAACAAATAATCACATATAAATAATAAATCATTTATCTAAATGTAAAAGAGAGAAGATCAAAAGTCTGTGAAATTTTCCATTAAAATCTGGATCTTTTTATTTGACTCTTAAATATAGTATTATTCCTTTGTTCTTATCATTATGGTGGTACTCATTATTTTCTCACGCTTTTTTTATTCGACATGAACAAAACATTTTCATGATTTAAGATTTATAAGACTCGTTTGAACCAAATTCAAAATCAAAGTATGGAGCTTTAATCAGAATTTGATGGACAGTTATCTGATATAATATGTCAGGGCATTGTATCTGGCCCGAGAACACAGTTATTTCGTATTGCATTTCATTTAGACAATAAATGGGAATTCAGCAATCCCACCTGCGCTTTCTTGATAATATATTTAAAGCGAGGTGTACTAGTTTTAGGACAAATTATATCAACATTATAGAAAATATGGACAATTTTATGGAAAGGGGGTCTTGAATTCTTTTGACAACTACCGAAATGCAAATATTAAACCTTTTTTCAGCTTGACCAAATTACTACTTAACTCTAATATTCATGAACAAAATTGTTCGACAGTGTAGTTCCATCCCTCTTCTTGCTATTTGAGGCATACAACAGGAAAAATTTGGAAAGGGTATAAAAAATGGCACGTACCATACTGTCCACACTAGACATCAAAAGTCAAAGGGACAATGATTGTGTTCCCGGACCATCTGCATTTTAGTGTATAGTAGAGAACGCCAGTGTTACTGATTATACAGTACCACACATTTGGATAACATTATGAATAAATCTTTATTACTAATCTGTGATATATTAAAAATCACCTTTGATTAGTTTATATATATTCATTATTAACGCATTAACGTCACATCTTTCATTTGACAATTGCAATTTATAATTTATGTCGTTCCTTGGGAAGGATTCACACCAAAGATTTTAGTACGTAAATTACAGAGTTAAAAACAAAAGCAATGTGTCCTTAGTTAGGAGCCTGTTTTTTTAGAAGTTGTTGTTTGTTGGTGTGGTTCATATTAGTTTCTCGTTTTTTATATAAATGAGACCGTTGTAATCCTTTTTTCATTGTTTTACACTAGTCATTTGGTGCTTTTTTATAGCTTGCTGCTTGGTGTTAGTCAAGGCTCTGTGTTTACGGTACTTTGATTTAGAAATATTATTTTCAATACATTAATCCTTGGATGGAGAGTTGTCTCATTGACAAACATGCAATATCTTCTTATCTAAATTCAAAAGTAACCTATCAAATCGATTTTTCAAATTTTGTTTTGACTGCAAAAATACGTTTGTGTAAAAGCCCGCACGTTTTTTATTTGAGCTCGATGGTTAATATTTTTTTTTCAATCCACACCTTAAAGTACAACTGGTGAGATTGTTGCCAATATATTGAATGTTTTATGAACAAAAATAACGCTGGTCAAGAAAGCCAACAATTTCAATCTCTTTCAGAAAACGTCAAAACGTATAACCGTGATAAACAATATGAACTTACAGAATAGAAAACGAACACATGCAATCACAAAATATGCCAATGAGCAGAGAAACGTCACCCTTTAATTAAAACAAAAACCACAAAAAGATCTGCTTCTCTACAATAAAAAAGACACTAAGTACTTTTATAGCATACTGAAATAATAACTGACATATAGTTCAAAGCCAGAACAATAACTAAAAAAATCAAGCATCTAAGACTTAACTATTCATTTACTACTCCTAAGTGTCAATATACCAGCATCACCTACATAGAGGTTATATATTTTACAACTCATTTGATATCAAATAGCTTGCAGCTGCTACTCAGGCTATGTAAAACGTCACCAGCGTCTGAGCAGGGAGTTGATAAACCAGGCTTTTGTCAAAGAACGTCTCGGTCTTTTTCTAAAAATAAAGTCGATCTGAAGATACTAAGACCTTGAATAATTGTGTATCAACTTCACAAATAATACCTGATAATACTATGTATTGTGGCGTTTGCTTTTGTTGCATTTCTGTTGTTTTTCTTTTACAGTTGATGGGCTTCCCTTGGGTTTTATCTGAAGTCTTTCTCGCTTTAGATAAGGTGAATCTCTAGATTGCTATAAGCAAGGTTAGATAATTGATCAGTGGTCCTTAAGTTATTCCATAAAGAAGTAGAAGAAAAATTCTTTATTTTCAGAAGAAACTAAAACATCCAAACCTTAAAAAAACCTTAATATAACTAAAGATATTCCAGATACTTATAAGTAACAAAAATTTGATTCTATTTCATAAGAAAATGCCTGTACATTTTGTACCAAGACAGTAATATGACAGTTTTTATCCATTCGTTTGATGTGTTTGAGCTTTCCTTTTTGAATTTTCCCCGGAGTTCAGAATTTTTGTGAATTTGGTTTTTCATTTTTCATTAAAAAAAAACACACAATTGATAAACCTTGTCGAAATAAACCACGAATTTGTTTTTACATGTTTTTGCCATTTCAAAATAATAAGCCGATTTTTATGAATAATTGGATACACAGTGATATAATTTATATAAATGATATCATTGACGACAATGGGGGAAAAAAAGCTCAACTACAAATATTTAAAACACTACTAAAAATCAATAATGGAATATATCTGAGATAAACTCATCGTTAAAACTTTGATACGAAAGAATGCACTAAAAAACTAAAATGTTAATTTTTACCTATCTTTTATTCATACATATATACTAGTATATCGCGGAAAATTTGAAAACTGAAAATTTTAGCAAGCTAAAGATTTGTCAATAACTCCTTTAATTTTGGAAATCAAAAATAGAAATTTGTTTTAAATAAAATTTGATTTGTAAAAGTCAGCCAAAAAAAATGTAATAGGCTGAGGATTAACAGATAAACAGTTAAGTTTATACAATATGAATCTCACAATTATAGAATTTGCAATCTATAATTTTTGTTCTGTATCAAGCCAAACAAATAAATATACGCTTATCATTTTTAAATGGGAATTTGGTCAATATGTAAAATAAAACGATTAAGACAAAACAAACGTAATGGTTTATTAAAACAAGATCGTGTGCATTTCTTAGTATTTCCTGTGTTTAATACAGATATTACAAAATATTATTAACTCGTAAAATGTCAGAAATATTATTTGAATAATACAGATAACCCTTGTCAAGAGGAAATAATTGATCTGTTTCGTTCACTTCTGCATTTAATAAATAAAAAAGTTAAATTTGAAACGTCGTCCGATCGGCATTTAATTTAATCAACAAAATTTTGATCAGCAAGAACTATTTCTGTTCCAAAATTGTCAGATATCACGCATCCTTTTAAAAAATTTACATTACATTTCTCATTATTAAATTTAATAAACCAGCTTGTATGTCCCTTGTCTCCTAGGCGGCATAAACATATCAAATAAAGTGTTAATAATGTTCTATTAATATTAAATATGCCGTGCTAGATCATTTTTCAGTACCATGTTAAAAGATGACGTGTCGAATGACCAAACTCCGAAACAGTGAAGACATTGCTTCGCTTAACTATTATTTAAAAGTCAACGTAGAGTAGCAAAGAGGAAGTAACCACTGTTTTAGAGTTTGCCTTTTATGACATAGTAATAGCGTCTCTGGGTGCTATATATATCATGAATGAATTAAGCGCATTGCATATTTAAAATATACTCAATGACAGAGGTATATCCTTGCTAAATTATCATATATCATGCATCCTTTTCAGAAATGTTAGACCAGATTGTTTGTCCCTTGTCTCTGTGGTGTCATTAACATATTAAATGATTTGTTAATAATGTTCTATTAATATTAAATATGCCGTGCTGGATCATTTTTCAGTACCATTAAAGAATGACGTGAAGAAGAATGACCCTTTTATGACATTGTACCAAAGTCTCACAGTGATTTATAAATCATAAATTAATTGAGTGCATTGAATATAGCAATATACTCTATGACAGAAATATATCCTTGATAATATGATAGCGCTGAATGGTTTTTTTTTTCTACAGAAAATAGGGTTATAAATATTTCATAGCTTTAAATGCGTAAAATGATATTTTCAAAAATAGCAATGAAAGCTATGGGTTTTCGTGACTTACTGACAATGACAATAGATAGTTAAAATAGATAAAACCGTAAATAAACTTGTCATTTTTTCATATATAGAAACTATTTTAAATTCAGAAATCAAGAAAATAACAGGCTACTATGAAGCAGACAAAGAAATTAAACATTAGTATATAATAAAAGGTTTATTGATAAATAGATCTGTTGTAACTTTTTAAAACGAAGATTTTGTACGAGCTCTGTCTCTGGTGAGTCAATCGTAGAAGAAACGCGTGACTGGCGCACAAAATTTCAATCCTAGTACATATGAAGAGTTTATTCACAGTAGATATGCTGCATAACGAACAGAATATGCTTTTCTTTTCGGGCCAAATCGTATCACTTCTGATATATTAGTATTTGTATCTAGTAGTTGTTTCACGAATTGTGATATAGACCGTTTCGTTAAAATGAGTTGTCTTAATGAAGCCGTCCATACTTTATATGACAAAACGGATAATTAAATAAAACAGGAAATCTTTGAAAATTTAAAACCAGTAACGATCGGTTTGATCTACATATGGGCCTAAAGTTATAACTTATTAGTTACATTAAAGTATCGCTATATCGATCGATTAACACGATAAAAAGGTTTAACAGGCAATTATTACATAATACAAATTCCACTGATGTTACGGAATCAATTTGATATAATTCTTTGATAATGAAGCAAAACGAGAACTTTAAATTAATGATACAACTTTATAGATACTGTCTTTTATTAAAGACAAACTGTGTCTGAAGAGAAGTCACGTATGAAAATAATTTTTTCATACATGTTACAGCAGCAATATAATGTCGTTACAATCTTGGATAATGACACTCCTGCAGTTGTTTTTTTTAGTCTATTTTTTATGTATATGTAATAACATAAACGGTACCAATTTTTCTGCACCAAATGCGCATTTGTAAGATATTAGTTAGAGTCTTCGAACTAAATAGAATTGGTAAGAAAAGATGTCCATTAAAAAACATAAACATCATAATAATATATAATGTAGGTCCTTGTGTGTTGTTAAGTTCATCTGAAGTCCAAACTGTTGACATTTAGACCTTCATTGTCTCAAAATAATACATTTTCTTCATAAGAGTGCTTTTGGTTTTTTCAGCTGGCAATATTTTCAGGAAGCAATAAACCGGATACATATGGCATATATCAGTCAACGAATACTTCTGATCCAAAGGTTACTTACATCGGACAAGCACAAACGCAAGGTAGCGGGATTAAACACATGTTTGTTTAACCTCAGCTTTCTCCTTATCCAGGACAGCAGTGTAATTACACATCATAAAAATGAACTGCTAAAGTCAGTTGGAAAAGGGTTGCCTCGACTAACTGTTACACAGCACATTATACAACAGCAACCAAAACTCAAAGTATTGATTATAAATTACTCACATTTATTACAAACTAGTCAGTAAGAAAGGTTGGCAGATCAAGCTATGGTTGTGTGACACTTTTATAATTTTGATACTCAAATTGTGTTTCTATTTAAGCATGATGAAAGCATAGAAAACTAAGCCTATAACGAATCCTACTCTGAGGGTTTCTTATTTATGATGTAGCTTTTCGTCTTTTAGGTGCGAACAGACTTCTGAACACTTAGTTCTTTATTAGCATTGCTCTTTTATTCATATCTCGAAAGCACTAATAACCTTAAGAGAAACAAAATGTCACTAGAGAAACAGATTTCAAATATCGACATGTAAAACACAAAAAGAAAAAAGAAAGATTTTCACAATAAAAATAATGTATTAGAGATTGAATAGTATCAAGGAAATGGCATCATTACCACTAACACGATTTAAACTTATACAATTTTAATTGAATCCAAGTTTTCTTTCAGATATTTGTTCCCGTTAAACAACATAGTGACAGTTTCATAATCTTGATGATTATACTGTCACAATTTTCATCGTAATGTGTTACTGTTTTACAAGGTTATATAATTGTATTGAAGGTTATTCAAATAGCGTACGTGCTCTTTCATCTTCACATCAGCAAGTGTCATATAGAGTATACCATCGTGCTACTTTTAAAATAGAATATATTTACATAATCGCCTTCCTTGCTTATTTCTTGTATTGGATGGCTCAAATGTGACATCATTAAATATAAGTTTGGTTCAGTTTGCACTCACACGTATTCATGATATGCATAATCAGATGTAGGTGATATATGGCAATGAGAAAGATATGCAATGTCACTAGTGACATCTACCGGTGAAAATTGTATCTTTGATAACTCTGTTAACATTTTGATGTCATTACCTTAGACAACGAGCCTTCTATATAAGGTCATTCTAGAAACACGTGTCTCGTTCTTGATTTATGTTTTCTTTCGTCTGGCTGCTTTTGGAGTTATAGACATCCCTTTTTTAAGTTTTAGTTCTTGCAACCTTGATTTGTCTTCCTAATCGATTTGGAAGATTTAAACATCGATAACTTACTCATGTTACTTTTGCCTTAACTTATAAAAGCATATCTACCCAGCGTAAATAAGGTACACATGTTTGAAAAGTTCTATTTTCAATTCTTTTCGATTCAACAATTGTTTTTGACTTTTGAGATTTTGAATCATGGTTTTGCGATGACGTGACATGCGTCGGCGTACCGATTGATAAGCCTGGTGTTCTGTGATGAGCTTCATACATTTGATATTTCCTTTTCGCTTGTTTTGTAATTTCTAAGGAGTATTGTATTTGTGTGAACAATCATTTTAGTTACATACTTTTAATTAGATTGTGTTATGTATATTTTGAAAAGGATTACAGGAATTTTCCACAAGAGTAGCTTCCTGCTTTATGTAGAGCTAACGGATGTGGATTAGATGATTTTTTTCTATATGTTAAAATATACCTTATACATGATATACTGATAAAATAACAAGAAAACCGTAAGTCCTACATATTCGCTTTCCTAAATTGTCTTTATGTACTATGTATTTATTCTGCAATATAGTTATGTAATGTTAATAAATATTTACTTTAATGCTTTAATTTTCAATATAAATATTTATAGAGATTATCAAGAAGACTACATTACAGCGCATCTCCAAGTACTTGAACCGTGATATTACATAATAATGCACTCTGTTTAAATCTTGGAAATCAATTTAAACAGGAACTACCTTGTAACGTTCTTGACATTTTATATCAAAAATGCAAATGTATTTAAGATCAATGACAACAGGTTTTCATGGATGCTTGTTAATTTTATTAACAGTGATTGTATACTCTTTATCAATCTATCTATAATAACGGCTTGTTAGTCTTTTGAACTCTACAATGCTAAATTTGCCTTTTATGAATATCTGTGCTAAAACTTTAGCGGTCAAGTGTCTGGAGAAGAAAACAATATGTAATGGCGTATATAACGTGTATAGCGTGTAAATACTTCACAGTAATGTTTCTTTTAGAGAACTGCTATCAAAAATTAAAGCAAGAAAAAAAACATCTGTCACGGAAGGCACTTGGTCTAAAAAAAAACATAACATAAATCACACATCTCTACTAAAGTTCATTATACGTTTCAGCGGATAAAGTTATATGTCTAGTTAAGAAACGTTTGTAAAATATTTTCGATAACAGGAAAGAATATACAAATAAATCTTACTACTTTGAATTATATAGATTAGTTTTAACATTTGTATTTAATATTTCAGGTATATTTTAAAAGCAGGTTCAATCCACCATGTATGCATTTTTCTTTAAATGTCCTGTTCCCAGTTAGTAACATGACAGTTATTATTAAATAGTCCGTTCAATGCATGTTGGCGTTTGTTTTTTGTAGCAGTTCAGGGTTTCTGTTGTTCCGTTGTTTTCGTCTTATACTTGATGTGTTTCGCACGGTTTTGGTTTGTGACCCGGATTTGTTTCAGTAAAATCTATATATGAACAATAGAATACTACTGTTGCCTTTATCTAATACTCATTCTTAATTGAAGTTTAAGCATTTTCTTATTAGTTGAAATGCATACATAAAGTTTTTATAAAGTTTGTAGGATTAGGAAAATAGTTTTCAATAGTAGAAATGTACATGAAAATAACTGATACGTCGCTATGAACACAGAGCCAGCCGGTATGCGTCATATCGACGTCTAATACTACTTTAGTTTTCAATATGATGACAAATGTAAAAACAAAAATCAAAGGAAAAATCGAATAGCCTAATTTATGAACAAAAATGAACGAACAACACATATGTAACACAATCGACAACCACTGAATTACAGGCTCCTACTTTGAGACAGAAACATGCATACATAATGTGGCGGGGTTAAACATGTTAGCAGGATCCAAACCCTTCCCCTTACTTGGGACAGTGGTAACAGTACAACATAAGAACGAACTATACAAATCAGTTGAAAAAGGATGGATGTGGTCGGATATTTGTATAACTCAACAACAAAAAGGCACTAAGTACAGATCTGAGAGTACTCACAGTTACTGACACCTAGTTCTAAGCCATTAAAATTAATATAAAAATTATGCAACTAAGACTAAATTATCAATCAGTACACATCAAACTTCCAGTGGATTAAGTTTAAAGATGTCATAAACAGTAAGAGAAAATATGACATTGTACAAAGTACGGTCTTCAACATTGAGCATTGGCTCTATCCGAACAGAAAGCTATAAAGGGCCCCAAAATGACATTGTACAACCATTCAAACAGGAATTTTTAGGATGAGTCATTGTAGAAGAGATTGCAAAAATGAGGGTTTTCTGAAGTAGAAATAAAGTACGATTATGTGAACAAACGTGTTCTTGAATGAATAACGTCTTGGGGTATAGTTTGCTGCTCGGAACGAAATTGAGAACTATCGGCTCACTAACTTGAAAATATGAATGATGGTTGTTACTAGAGTGAATTGTTTTGAGGAATTTCTCTCTCTTTTCGTCCAGGAAGTATTAGGAAGTGATGGTTATCAACAATTTCTGGTGCATAGATCACATCGGTTTCGTTCCAATTTACGTAACAATATACTTAATATGACTCAGCGGAGCACGTGGAACAGATATGAACTCTGCGCCGGAGATTGGATAATTTTCAAAGAACAATAAGAGGTGTTATGTGACATATACAAGGGCAGTCACATTATTTTTCTTGGAAGATGCAGTAGGACTTAATTAGTTATATTTGCCCTGGTAAAAACTGAAATTTAATATTATTTCATGTTAGGGGCCTCGAAAAGGTGATTGACATATATGGTAAATGTCACGAAAGCTCCCTCTTTGGTTGAACATATTTGATTTACCTTCCAACAATCGATATTCAATAGGGACACAACTGTGCTCCTCTTTTTGGTTTCTTCTTTTTTTTATGAGTCTGACTTCATACAAAATATTCATATGAAGACTGAAAAGAAGTGCTTCTCTTTAACTTCACTTTCCGCTATATAGATTATGTCCTTTGACTACAAAAATTCATAATCTGGAGAATATGTTGACATCATCTACCCCATCAAACTTGCAATAAAGGAGACAACAGATACAGGTAAGTATGCTTCATATCTTGGCCCACGTCTTTTTAAAATGTTGCAATAATAAAATCAAAAGCTTAAACACATCAATCAAATGGATAACAACTGTCGTGTTCCTGACTTTAAACAGGCGTTGTCTATGTAAAACAAATCGTGGATTGAACCTGGTTTAAAAAATATTACCACTGTTTTGGCATGTGCCAAATATAATACACAGAGCAGCATCTTGTTGTTCGTGCGAACATATTATTTCTGTTTCGAATATTTTAAAGATATAAGTAAGTTTATACAAAAATGAAATGAGCCTCATAAATATTTGCTTTATCTATAGTCTAAGCCCGAAATGCCGCTTGACCAATTTATTAACGTGTTTTTCGTTTAAAATCAGATTCGTCAATGTCGATTGAAATAGAATAAAAGGCTATAAATTGTATGATGTAAGAGTTATGAAGACCCAGAATTCCTAAACGTTTTGGAGAATACAGCTTATCTTCTTATTTTTGTAGGTTATATGTTGCTATTTCTATAATTATTGCGTTTTAACTTGATGTCATCAGAGCTTTTTCGTTTCCTTTAAACTAAATTTAGATTATTTTGATATAAATAAATAATCTTTCCTAATAGTTTCATATCAAATGTCATTGTCTGCAGTCTATTACGATAATAATGTCTATCTGTCTCTGTGGTAGTAAAACAAATTTACTAACGTAATGACAAGTATTGAAATCTAATTTTACACCGTGTATTCAACATAACTTTCTCTCGATAGGTTATAAATTTCTAATGATCAGCTGCCAAAATAGACACAAAGATGAAATACAAATATCATGGCATATGCAACATATAATCACATCCATTTAAAGATAAATACAACTCAAATATTAGACGCAAAACCCACAGATTAAAAAGAAGCTGAACTAAATTCTCTCGACAATTTCAGAAGAAAGGGTTGGCATGTATGATAGGAAAATCGATGGTACCAGGCTTATAATTTGATACGTCAGACGTGCGTTTCGTTTTCATTAGACTTATCAGTCGCGCTCAGATAAAAAAAAAAGTTAGAAAGAAAAACAAGTATAAAGTTGAGAGCATTGAAGACTCATAATTAAAAAAAAAAGTGCATAATTTATGTATGTGCCTGTCCCAAGTCAGGAGCCTGTAATTCAGTGGTTGTCGTTTGTTTATGTGTTAAACAATTGTTTTTCGTTCATTTTTTTACATAAATAAGGCCGTTAGTTTTCTCGTTTGAATTGTTTTACATTGTCTTATCAGGGCCTATTATAGCTGACTATGCGGTATGGGCTTTGCTCATTGTTGAAGGCCGTACGGTGACCTATAGTTGTTAATGTCTGTGTCATTTTGGTCTTTTTTGGATAGTTGTCTCATTGGCAATCATACCACATCTTCTTTTTTATAAACTTGGCTACGGTGATCTATGTCTGGGATAAGAAAATTCTTATATTTATATTTCAAATGATACATTTGTCGACAGTAAATTTATAAAACAAAAATGACAATATAGTCACTCGTTAAGAAATGCGTCAATTTTTAAATAGGGAAATAGATTATCATCATCTCAAAATTTCTACATCTGGCGCAAAACACAAATTACAAGAACATGTTAGCTGTGTTTTTTTCTTAAGGTATTTACAAAGAAGTGCTATCAGTTATAAGCAATAAATAAAAAATTTGCAAAAATTAGACTAAAAAAATGGCAAAATTGTACAGCGATTCATATATATTGCAATACAATAGTAGTGATAAGGTATGAGCTTGATGACTAAAAAACAGACGCAATTAAAATTTCATTTCAAATAAATGAATATATAACATTGCTGATTCTGATTAAGTTACATCTGGATCTGGATAATGCCACTCCTCGTGTTTTATATAAACGTAATACACTGTTCAGAACTGATAAAATATTTATCAATAACTTATATGTCAATTAAAGGTAATGGGATGACCTCCTCAGATATGAAAGGATTACATCAAATATAAAATTTTAAAAAATAATTTGTTTTAGAACATCCATACATTTATAACCAAACTGGTTAATTGTAGTGTAAAATGACAGCGTAGTGATATGCTCAAAATTCTTAAACTTAGATGTAAAATCATATCTTGATGGCTGTTATTGTTATAGTACATGTAAAACTATAAAATAAAATGTAGGAAAATACGATGTTGGACAATGTCAAGAACATTTTTTATAAAATGTCAATGCGAAAATAAAAGATATATTTAGTCACCCTAATAACTTCAATTTAACGAAGCGAAGTCCATCCAAAAAAATTACCAAACATGATGATTGAACCACAATAAAAGTGTAACCTTTATCAAAACATTAATTATGCGGCAATATAAAACCTTTAACATATAATTCATCAACAACTTAGTTTATGATTAATATAACCATAAAGAGCTGGTTGTGACCTGACACGTAGAAGTTCTGAAGGCAGAACGTTACTCTAGCAATACATCACTGTGTTTAAAATAAAAATCTGAACTGTTTTATGTTGTCGTGTAATGTCGTTATTAAGATTCAATGTTGATGTATTAAGTCAAAAAGACAAAAACGGAACAACTTTATATTAAGAAGCTTTGACATTTCGGAAATAGCCGCGACCAGGCATTCCTAAGTGTTTTATCAAGCTGTTGTCGTGAATGTATCAATTAATATTGCTACAAACTATCTATTGATTAGAAAACAAGTTAACATTGGTTTTCATAAAGGACAAGTTTCAGATTTTGCTTTAACTTATATTGCAAATTAAGTCGTTCCGCAGATTCATTTTAAACTCTAAGTTAGTTATTATGTTAAGCTGTCAACACCCACGATGCAGATCAATGTATAGTTCAAAATGTTCACCTAACGTTGCAAAATATTCTGAATTTGCATGTTTTAACTTCGTTCTTATACATTATCAATTGTTGATTGGCAATGATATTTCTGGATCTAGACACATTATAATGTACAAGGAACTATGTAGACCCACACACTGTCCTTTTGATTCATGTCGTTTAGAAAATCTGTCTGTTTCTTCCTATTTTATGCTCATTTTGCAAGAAGAAAAACACTACAAATAGTAGCTACCTTCGTTTACTGCTTTTGTTGATCTATAATGATCTAGTAACTACAACACTGGTATATTTTCTCCATGCAATGAATGTGCTATATTATTATACATTAAATATACAATATAAAAATGATGATTAATTTCGTTTTCGTTGTCCCCAACAAATTTACGCCAATACCATGGATCGTCTGGGTGTTTGTTTTCCCTTTCATGTTTGCTTTTGCTTTTTGTTGATTCGGTTACCAAAAGTTTTGAATATTTTTGAAATCTGTACATGCATGTATAGTACAAATGTGTATACATATGTATTGACAATAAATATTAATCATTTACACACATTTACATATAAAATGTTAAAAACGAAAATCGCGATATTATATCAAATTTTTATTTGTGTTTAAGACTAGAATAATTCAGTCGTTGCACTTTTACTCATTCACGTATCGTTGTAAATATTATGAAGTTTGATGCGACTGTTAAACAAGTGAGATGTTTAGCGCTATAAAATCAGGTTCAATCCACAGTTTTATACATTTGAAAATGCCTGCACCAATTCAGGAACATAACAGTTTTTGTCATTTCTTTTTCTTTGTCCCTAACAAATTTACGCAAATACCAAGTATCGTATGCGTGTTTGTGTTCCCTTTCATCTTTGCTTTTGTTTTTATGTTTATTCGGTTACCCAAAGTGTTGAATATTTTTGAAAATCTGTAAATGTATAGTTCAAATGTGTATTCATATGTATTGACAATAAATATTAATCATTCACACATATTTACACATAATATGTTTTAAACAACGCACTCGATATTATATCAAAATTTAACTTGTGTTTAAGACGACTAAAATAATTCAGTCTTTTGCACCTATACTCATTCACGCATCGTTGTAAATATAATGAAGTGTGATGCAACTTTCATACAAGTGAGAGTTTTAACGCTATAAAAACCAGGTTCAATCCACCATTTTTCTACATTTGAAAATGCCTGTAACAAGTCAGGAATATAACAGTTGTTGTCCATTTGTTTGATGTGTTTTAACATTTGATTTTGCCATTTCATTAAGGACTTTCTGTTTTGAATTTTCCTCGGAGTTGAGTATTTTTGTGATTTTACTTTTTTGCAATTTTACTCATAAACGTAGACGTGAAATCAAACAGATATTTGCAGTAAAAATAGATCTAGGCTACGTTTTTTTACTAGACAAGACTACGTTTTTTTAACTAGACAACATCCCATTTTATACATGATGGGACCTTTTATAACAGTTTTCCGATATTAAACATTATTCAAGGTGTTGACCTTTATTTAATGACATGTAGTTGCCAGCATCGACATTATTTGAAATCTGGTGAATAATTCTATCATTTGTAATTATACCACACCTTTTTTTGTATACATGCCAAGTATATCTTTGAAAGTGAAAAAAACAGAATAATGTCCGATTGATTATAATTAAGATAAAGAAAGTGTTTGAATGACCTAATTTAAGTAAGACATACTGGAAGTTCCCTTATCCGCCATTTTAGAGGTCTACATACACAAAAATTATTTATTGAATCCTAATTCGATCAGTAGTATAATCAATATGTCAGTTTGCCTTCCCACTTGTCGACAAAGGGACATAATTCCAACTTAAATACGTAAAGGTAAACAATCGATTGAATCAGCACGTATGATCGAGTTAAAAAAAAAACCTCATACAACGTACCTATTAACTAGTTCTTAAGCTAATGTCACCCTTGCTTTGCATAATTAGATTGAAGGAAACAGCAATTAACCGATTTGCACATTTCATTATTCCTTGATAGGATTTATTGTCTAAAAAGATTATTTAAAATCTATGCTTTTGCACAAATTATGATAAAGAGAAACTTTAAAAGGCAAACATGTTTTGCAACTAGAAAAGGATACAAAGGGATCAAAATATTAATGTTAAAAATATAAATATAAAAGAAGACAATAATAAAGTTGAAGCTTAAATGAATTGGATAATTTTGTTTTTAGCTGTAGTATTTAATGTGACATGTGCACTTTGGTGGATCCTTTGTTCAGCCGCCATTCGGAGACATATATATGACGATGACCCGCAAATGACCGTTGTGATGATATGATCTTTGATGTAAGTTTATTTACGGACTTAATATTTGAAAATTGTCCATGTTATACCATAATTTCGTCGTTGTCAATTGTGAAATGCCGGTAAGCCGATAATGCTAGGATGGTCATTTGGTTTCCATTGTTAAGTACATCTATCTAAGGTAATATCATCGGCAGACAAGGACATATTGCTATAAAGGGATTGTAGAAAAATCCATATTAATGAAAACGAGTTCAGGCAAATTTCATATATCAAATCTCTCGTTTTAATGATTGTTAGCATGACAAATTACCGATTAAATACTAGTAAATCAAAATTCCCTACATCGAAGGAATAAATTATTCAAAAGTCAAAATATTGTCTGAAATGGAAATTATGATTAAATCAAGATATTAACAAGCTATAACAGGACCATTACTTTCAAACAGTGGATTACATATATAACCAAGTTATCAGAGTATTAATGCAGATTTGTTATAATATTCTAATTAAAAAGTATAATTGAAATACATATATTACTTTTCAACTAAATACAAAATTCATAATCTTTGATTACAATTTAATCACTGAAATCTGATTGTGTCATAATAATAAATGTATTAGTTTCCGTACGTTTTTAGTAGATTATAATCTATACTATTAACATGATTAAAGTATAAAAGAATAATTGTGGTCTGAGGCCAGAAACACGAAAATAATTCAATTCAACAGAGGGGTAACACATAACGGACTTAAAATGGAAAGGGCTTTTGTTACCTTTTATGAAATTCTCCAGACATAAAATCTTTTTATCCAAAATTTATTCTACAACAGTGTATATGCTGTAAATGCCTGTGATTTCGCGGATATGTTCTAGTACATATATATGTTGCAACACCAAATAGCGTTAATGTAAACTAAACTTATATCGTTTATTTAGATTAAAAACTGTTGCAAAAGTTTTCAAAACAATTTAGGGGATATTTATGCTATCCCATAGTATATCGTTTCTAACATTCACAACAAGTGTTACCTGATGATTTGTTTAGACGATATCACGAGCTGGATGCCCGTTATAAATTATCTGTTTCACAGATTACGAAGGGTATGTTTAAACTACAATACCGTCCTCTTTTCTCCGAATGTCACATCACTAAATCAGACTAATGAAAAAATGTTTACTTACATAAGAAACTTGAAAGGTGCCCCTGGTTTAGAAGGATTTGTCTACCCTCTGGAGCTAATGATATATTACTTCCTGTTTTGTTTAAACGTGGTGCAGAGTTGCTTTTCTTTTGCTTTCTAATTATTGCTCTTCGGTTTTTTCTTTTTTATTTTGCAATGTTTGTCTAGTCCTCCCCGTTCTCTTCTTCTCTCGTAAAAAAAATCAAATATTAGACGCAAAACCCACAGATTAAAAAGAAGCTGAACTAAATTCTCTCGACAATTTCAGAAGAAAGGGTTGGCATGTATGATAGGAAAATCGATGGTACCAGGCTTATAATTTGATACGTCAGACGTGCGTTTCGTTTTCATTAGACTTATCAGTCGCGCTCAGATAAAAAAAAAAGTTAGAAAGAAAAACAAGTATAAAGTTGAGAGCATTGAAGACTCATAATTAAAAAAAAAAGTGCATAATTTATGTATGTGCCTGTCCCAAGTCAGGAGCCTGTAATTCAGTGGTTGTCGTTTGTTTATGTGTTAAACAATTGTTTTTCGTTCATTTTTTTACATAAATAAGGCCGTTAGTTTTCTCGTTTGAATTGTTTTACATTGTCTTATCAGGGCCTATTATAGCTGACTATGCGGTATGGGCTTTGCTCATTGTTGAAGGCCGTACGGTGACCTATAGTTGTTAATGTCTGTGTCATTTTGGTCTTTTTTGGATAGTTGTCTCATTGGCAATCATACCACATCTTCTTTTTTATAAACTTGGCTACGGTGATCTATGTCTGGGATAAGAAAATTCTTATATTTATATTTCAAATGATACATTTGTCGACAGTAAATTTATAAAACAAAAATGACAATATAGTCACTCGTTAAGAAATGCGTCAATTTTTAAATAGGGAAATAGATTATCATCATCTCAAAATTTCTACATCTGGCGCAAAACACAAATTACAAGAACATGTTAGCTGTGTTTTTTTCTTAAGGTATTTACAAAGAAGTGCTATCAGTTATAAGCAATAAATAAAAAATTTGCAAAAATTAGACTAAAAAAATGGCAAAATTGTACAGCGATTCATATATATTGCAATACAATAGTAGTGATAAGGTATGAGCTTGATGACTAAAAAACAGACGCAATTAAAATTTCATTTCAAATAAATGAATATATAACATTGCTGATTCTGATTAAGTTACATCTGGATCTGGATAATGCCACTCCTCGTGTTTTATATAAACGTAATACACTGTTCAGAACTGATAAAATATTTATCAATAACTTATATGTCAATTAAAGGTAATGGGATGACCTCCTCAGATATGAAAGGATTACATCAAATATAAAATTTTAAAAAATAATTTGTTTTAGAACATCCATACATTTATAACCAAACTGGTTAATTGTAGTGTAAAATGACAGCGTAGTGATATGCTCAAAATTCTTAAACTTAGATGTAAAATCATATCTTGATGGCTGTTATTGTTATAGTACATGTAAAACTATAAAATAAAATGTAGGAAAATACGATGTTGGACAATGTCAAGAACATTTTTTATAAAATGTCAATGCGAAAATAAAAGATATATTTAGTCACCCTAATAACTTCAATTTAACGAAGCGAAGTCCATCCAAAAAAATTACCAAACATGATGATTGAACCACAATAAAAGTGTAACCTTTATCAAAACATTAATTATGCGGCAATATAAAACCTTTAACATATAATTCATCAACAACTTAGTTTATGATTAATATAACCATAAAGAGCTGGTTGTGACCTGACACGTAGAAGTTCTGAAGGCAGAACGTTACTCTAGCAATACATCACTGTGTTTAAAATAAAAATCTGAACTGTTTTATGTTGTCGTGTAATGTCGTTATTAAGATTCAATGTTGATGTATTAAGTCAAAAAGACAAAAACGGAACAACTTTATATTAAGAAGCTTTGACATTTCGGAAATAGCCGCGACCAGGCATTCCTAAGTGTTTTATCAAGCTGTTGTCGTGAATGTATCAATTAATATTGCTACAAACTATCTATTGATTAGAAAACAAGTTAACATTGGTTTTCATAAAGGACAAGTTTCAGATTTTGCTTTAACTTATATTGCAAATTAAGTCGTTCCGCAGATTCATTTTAAACTCTAAGTTAGTTATTATGTTAAGCTGTCAACACCCACGATGCAGATCAATGTATAGTTCAAAATGTTCACCTAACGTTGCAAAATATTCTGAATTTGCATGTTTTAACTTCGTTCTTATACATTATCAATTGTTGATTGGCAATGATATTTCTGGATCTAGACACATTATAATGTACAAGGAACTATGTAGACCCACACACTGTCCTTTTGATTCATGTCGTTTAGAAAATCTGTCTGTTTCTTCCTATTTTATGCTCATTTTGCAAGAAGAAAAACACTACAAATAGTAGCTACCTTCGTTTACTGCTTTTGTTGATCTATAATGATCTAGTAACTACAACACTGGTATATTTTCTCCATGCAATGAATGTGCTATATTATTATACATTAAATATACAATATAAAAATGATGATTAATTTCGTTTTCGTTGTCCCCAACAAATTTACGCCAATACCATGGATCGTCTGGGTGTTTGTTTTCCCTTTCATGTTTGCTTTTGCTTTTTGTTGATTCGGTTACCAAAAGTTTTGAATATTTTTGAAATCTGTACATGCATGTATAGTACAAATGTGTATACATATGTATTGACAATAAATATTAATCATTTACACACATTTACATATAAAATGTTAAAAACGAAAATCGCGATATTATATCAAATTTTTATTTGTGTTTAAGACTAGAATAATTCAGTCGTTGCACTTTTACTCATTCACGTATCGTTGTAAATATTATGAAGTTTGATGCGACTGTTAAACAAGTGAGATGTTTAGCGCTATAAAATCAGGTTCAATCCACAGTTTTATACATTTGAAAATGCCTGCACCAATTCAGGAACATAACAGTTTTTGTCATTTCTTTTTCTTTGTCCCTAACAAATTTACGCAAATACCAAGTATCGTATGCGTGTTTGTGTTCCCTTTCATCTTTGCTTTTGTTTTTATGTTTATTCGGTTACCCAAAGTGTTGAATATTTTTGAAAATCTGTAAATGTATAGTTCAAATGTGTATTCATATGTATTGACAATAAATATTAATCATTCACACATATTTACACATAATATGTTTTAAACAACGCACTCGATATTATATCAAAATTTAACTTGTGTTTAAGACGACTAAAATAATTCAGTCTTTTGCACCTATACTCATTCACGCATCGTTGTAAATATAATGAAGTGTGATGCAACTTTCATACAAGTGAGAGTTTTAACGCTATAAAAACCAGGTTCAATCCACCATTTTTCTACATTTGAAAATGCCTGTAACAAGTCAGGAATATAACAGTTGTTGTCCATTTGTTTGATGTGTTTTAACATTTGATTTTGCCATTTCATTAAGGACTTTCTGTTTTGAATTTTCCTCGGAGTTGAGTATTTTTGTGATTTTACTTTTTTGCAATTTTACTCATAAACGTAGACGTGAAATCAAACAGATATTTGCAGTAAAAATAGATCTAGGCTACGTTTTTTTACTAGACAAGACTACGTTTTTTTAACTAGACAACATCCCATTTTATACATGATGGGACCTTTTATAACAGTTTTCCGATATTAAACATTATTCAAGGTGTTGACCTTTATTTAATGACATGTAGTTGCCAGCATCGACATTATTTGAAATCTGGTGAATAATTCTATCATTTGTAATTATACCACACCTTTTTTTGTATACATGCCAAGTATATCTTTGAAAGTGAAAAAAACAGAATAATGTCCGATTGATTATAATTAAGATAAAGAAAGTGTTTGAATGACCTAATTTAAGTAAGACATACTGGAAGTTCCCTTATCCGCCATTTTAGAGGTCTACATACACAAAAATTATTTATTGAATCCTAATTCGATCAGTAGTATAATCAATATGTCAGTTTGCCTTCCCACTTGTCGACAAAGGGACATAATTCCAACTTAAATACGTAAAGGTAAACAATCGATTGAATCAGCACGTATGATCGAGTTAAAAAAAAAACCTCATACAACGTACCTATTAACTAGTTCTTAAGCTAATGTCACCCTTGCTTTGCATAATTAGATTGAAGGAAACAGCAATTAACCGATTTGCACATTTCATTATTCCTTGATAGGATTTATTGTCTAAAAAGATTATTTAAAATCTATGCTTTTGCACAAATTATGATAAAGAGAAACTTTAAAAGGCAAACATGTTTTGCAACTAGAAAAGGATACAAAGGGATCAAAATATTAATGTTAAAAATATAAATATAAAAGAAGACAATAATAAAGTTGAAGCTTAAATGAATTGGATAATTTTGTTTTTAGCTGTAGTATTTAATGTGACATGTGCACTTTGGTGGATCCTTTGTTCAGCCGCCATTCGGAGACATATATATGACGATGACCCGCAAATGACCGTTGTGATGATATGATCTTTGATGTAAGTTTATTTACGGACTTAATATTTGAAAATTGTCCATGTTATACCATAATTTCGTCGTTGTCAATTGTGAAATGCCGTAAGCCGATAATGCTAGGATGGTCATTTGGTTTCCATTGTTAAGTACATCTATCTAAGGTAATATCATCGGCAGACAAGGACATATTGCTATAAAGGGATTGTAGAAAAATCCATATTAATGAAAACGAGTTCAGGCAAATTTCATATATCAAATCTCTCGTTTTAATGATTGTTAGCATGACAAATTACCGATTAAATACTAGTAAATCAAAATTCCCTACATCGAAGGAATAAATTATTCAAAAGTCAAAATATTGTCTGAAATGGAAATTATGATTAAATCAAGATATTAACAAGCTATAACAGGACCATTACTTTCAAACAGTGGATTACATATATAACCAAGTTATCAGAGTATTAATGCAGATTTGTTATAATATTCTAATTAAAAAGTATAATTGAAATACATATATTACTTTTCAACTAAATACAAAATTCATAATCTTTGATTACAATTTAATCACTGAAATCTGATTGTGTCATAATAATAAATGTATTAGTTTCCGTACGTTTTTAGTAGATTATAATCTATACTATTAACATGATTAAAGTATAAAAGAATAATTGTGGTCTGAGGCCAGAAACACGAAAATAATTCAATTCAACAGAGGGGTAACACATAACGGACTTAAAATGGAAAGGGCTTTTGTTACCTTTTATGAAATTCTCCAGACATAAAATCTTTTTATCCAAAATTTATTCTACAACAGTGTATATGCTGTAAATGCCTGTGATTTCGCGGATATGTTCTAGTACATATATATGTTGCAACACCAAATAGCGTTAATGTAAACTAAACTTATATCGTTTATTTAGATTAAAAACTGTTGCAAAAGTTTTCAAAACAATTTAGGGGATATTTATGCTATCCCATAGTATATCGTTTCTAACATTCACAACAAGTGTTACCTGATGATTTGTTTAGACGATATCACGAGCTGGATGCCCGTTATAAATTATCTGTTTCACAGATTACGAAGGGTATGTTTAAACTACAATACCGTCCTCTTTTCTCCGAATGTCACATCACTAAATCAGACTAATGAAAAAATGTTTACTTACATAAGAAACTTGAAAGGTGCCCCTGGTTTAGAAGGATTTGTCTACCCTCTGGAGCTAATGATATATTACTTCCTGTTTTGTTTAAACGTGGTGCAGAGTTGCTTTTCTTTTGCTTTCTAATTATTGCTCTTCGGTTTTTTCTTTTTTATTTTGCAATGTTTGTCTAGTCCTCCCCGTTCTCTTCTTCTCTCGTAAAAAAAATCAAATTATTTCAAAATATTACAGTGATATTATGTTTTTCAGTTTTTAGTTTTATAGATTTATAGATTTTTTTATTAATTTTCTATCTTTCTGGTGATGTCATCAGATTGTCTTCGACTTGTAACTTCAACACTACATTATGTATGAGTCAGACCGAAGTCAAGATCCTTTGAATCAATGGTTGTGATTTCTTGCGGTATATCATATTTGGTTATCGTTTATTGTTGCGTTCAGACAGGCTGTTTGTTTTCTTCTTTGCATTGATTTGCATTTGTCATAACCTTTTTTATAGCTTCCTATGCATTTTGGGTTTCACTTATTGTTGAAGACCGTGAGATGAACTAGTTTTGTTGATTTCTTTGTCATTTAGTCATTTAAATTGTCTCACTGACAATCATCCTACATATTCTTATATTTAATTTTACTTTGAGATTGAATACCCTAAGGTATCTTTCTTCTCTCTCTCTTATTTTTTTAACTTTGTTCCTTATGTGACACTTAAAATGTTTCCTGTTTTGGGTTTAGATGATCAATATGTACTTTCTACAAATAAACTTTCACATATAATTTTATTTAGATTTATACTGTTTTTCCTGATAAAACAGAATTGGTCTAAACACATTAATCAATGATGCACTTTTTCGTGTTTTCAAGATATTTCTGATGGGCTGCTTATACATTTGTATAGATTTGTATAGAAACAAATGTATAGATTGTCTTCCCTGAACTGTAATGGCGGTTCTTTTTCGCAACCTGTAAACAAACAGAAAAACAGGTCCAATCTGCGATTCTAACCGAAAATAATTTGTGAATAATCTGTGAAAATGAGTGGTAAAAGAAAGTTTGATTACTATGTAGTATCCAAAGGGGAAGGGCTAACAAACGGACACGAATTTGGCATATTTACTGAATGGACTGAATGTTCCCCCCACGTGATTGGTGTAAAGGGTTCAATGTTCCAAGGTTGTAAAACAATAGACACGGCAAAACTTATTCTTGAAAGTTCATCATTAACACCTGTAACTATATACGATAATGGGGAGTGGATGTCACTAGAAAACTGTTTAAAAGATAATCCATGTAAACAAAATGATCAACATGTAACCGAACATGACAACAATCACGTTGATGAAATTGAGGAACAAATCTTTCAAGACTGTGAAGGTACCGGTATGTCACAAAACAATAGTGATAAAACAGAACCCAAACATGTTGAATTGCCCAAAATGGCACAAAATGATGAAACAAATGAACAACCAGACCAGAAACCTCATCCCAATGCCCAGAGTGTGAAAGCCCAAACAACAAATCAATGATAGAGTGTATCTCGTGTAAAAAAATGGATACACTATGGCTGTACAAAGCTACCCCGTTACGAACTAGCTCGATATATTCGTTATAAACAGAGAAAATATAACTGTATAGCATGTACCATGCATGATGAAAAGATAACGATAACTGTAGAAAAGTTACCAGTATTCGACACTACAAATAATACAACATGTACAAACAGCCCAGATATGTCATTAGTTGAAGTAATTAAATCACAGATTAAAGCTGAACTGTATCAATTTAAAAGTTCACTAGACAAAGTTGAAAACTCAGTGGTAATACTAGCTGAAAAAAACAACTCAGACAAAACATCAATTACAGAAAGACTTGATGCTATAAATAAATTAGTGGCACAAATTAAAATAACAAATGCAGTGGGTACGGACAACAAAAAACTTGAAACAATCATCGACAAACTGTCAAATTTGACCAAAAATGATGGAAAATCAGGTTCAGAACCCGGTCTAGAACATGCCAGACTTGAAAACCAACAACTTAAGAACAAAATAGACAAAACAAATCATGAATCTATGTTGGAAATAGAACACCTTAAAGAGAAACTTGAGTCAACTGTTAAGAACCACAAACTAATAACAGATGAGAAAGATAAACATATAACATCCCTACAAAAAGACATTGACCATAAAGACCAAGTTATGCGTGAAATAATCAATGAAAATACTCGGCTGAAAAAAGACAATGAAGAACTAAGTCAAAACCTGTCACTATCAAAGGAAGAAATATTAATAATGAAAAATCAATTAAGAATGACAGAGGACAAGAATAATGAACATGGATCCTGGAGTCAAGTTGAAAGGAAGAAAAGAAAGAGAAACCAAAAGTATTGCTAGTTGGAACATCTAACACTGAACAAATTAAAACAGAAAGACTAAGTGCACAATTCGATACAATGAAGAAAATAGCATACCATATTGATCAAGCAGAAAAGGTTATTGATGAACTAGAAGAATCTTATAACCCGGATGTTATCGCCTATCATATATTGAGCAACGAACTTACGAAAAAATCCTCATCAGAATATGTCTTACAACTTGAGAAACTTATACAAAAGACTAAAGAAAAAAGGCCAGACTCAAAAATAGTAGTCTCCTTGGCAACAAACCGAAGTGATGAGCGCAAATATAACTTAAAGGTAAATACCGTGAATTCCCTAGTAAAAGAAATGCACGAGGAATCTAGTGATTTCGTTATTTGCGACAACCATAATCTGTCAGTTTCTGGTGAAATAAATAAAAAGTTTATAAATAATGATGGATATCATTTAAGTGATGTAGGTGTAAAAGTTCTTGCCGCTAATATCAGGAAGTGTGTGAATCAGATTCTAGGTATCCCATTCATCAAACGCAGAGGGCCTGTTAACCGTAAGCCATGGCAAAAACCAAAAAGAGGCAGTTAAATCTATGCGTGTGGAACGTTGATGGTATAAAGACAAAAGATTTTGACAAATTTAATGATTCTAGTCTATTGAAACAAATAAGTTTATATGATATTGTAGGTCTAGTAGAAACTCACAATAATAAATCATTTAGCTCACCTCTATGTAACTATAAAATTTATCATAATTTTAGAAATCAAAATGAAAAGTCTAGAAGACTTTTTGGAGGTATAAGCGTTATGGTACGGAGGTCAATATCTGCAGGAGTAGCCCCCCTCCCTATCACAAATTCAAATTTTATGTGGTTTAGATTAGACAAAAACTACTTTTCCCTTAATAGAGACTTATATATATGTTTTCTACATATACCCCCTGAAAACTCTACTTATTCTATTAAAGAAGGGGACCAATTTGAGTGTCTTATAAATGATATCACAAATATGTATGATAAAGGGGACATTGCACTGTTTGGAGATTTCAATGCCCGTGTTGCTGTAGATGTTGACTTCATACCTAATGATAATTGTTCAAAATTTATGCCTGATGAACATTACATTGAGGATGTACCATGTACTACTAGAGAAAGTCAAGATCAGATAAGATGCAACAGAGGGAAAAGCTTGATTGACTTATGTATCCAAAGTAGACTAAGAATCCTTAACGGAAGGACATTAGGTGACTTTTCTGGGAAATTTACAGCCCACTGTTCCTTGGGTAGTAGTGTAATTGATTATATAATTGGAAGTGAAAGTATTTCACATAGATTTTTATGTATGAAAGTCCATGATTTTCAAAGATCTATTTCAAATCATTGTTTGTTGTCATGTATTTTATCTGTAGATTTTGACGAACAATTAAATTCTGAGACAACAAAACTATTTCCACTTCCCCTAAGATATAAATGGACTGATGGGTCTATTAGCAAATTCCAGGAAGCGTTGGCTTGTCCCTCTGTTGCATCTAAACTTGAAGAATTTAATAATTGTAATATAAGTTTAGATAAAAATGGTATTGAGAAAGCTGTTGTTGATATGAACAATTGTATTTTAGAAGCTGCAAATATTTCTCTAAAGGCAAGGAAAGGGGTCATGAGAAAAAATAATAAGAAAAAGGAAAAACCATGGTTTACCCCTGATCTACATAAAATGAAAACTTCGTTAGATTATCTAAGTAAACAACTTGCCTTTAGACCTTTTGATAACCAACTTAGACATAAATGTTTTTGTCTAAGTAAGCAGTATAATAAACTAAGGAAGGAAAGGCGACGGAACCATTTTAAAGATATAGTTAATAAAATGAAAAACCTCTCTACAAAAAACCCCAAACAGTTTTGGGAAATTGTTAATACACTCAAATTTTGTGACAGTGAAAAAGAGGAAATACCAATTACCCCCAGTGTATTGCTGGATCACTTTAAGGAGTTAAATAAGGTCTCAGGTGAAAAATCTTTAATTAATGACTATTTTAAGAACTGTCTAAATACAACTATAATTCCTAATGGAACAGATATATTAGACAACCCAATCACTATAAAAGAAATTAGTAAAGCTTGCCTAAAGCTTAATAATAATAAAAGCAGTGGTCATGATGGTATTTTAAATGAAATGATTAAGTATGGCCAGTTCGCACTGATGCCATCTTTGATTAAATTATTTAATAGTATTTTGTCATCTGGTATTTATCCAGAAAGTTGGTCAAATGGTATAATAATCCCTATTTTTAAACAGGGTGATAATCATGATCCTGGCAACTATAGAGGAATAACTATAACTAGTTGTCTGGGCAAAGTTTTCAACTCCATTTTAAATACACGACTCGAAGAATTTCTTAAAGTTAATAACATAATCGCTGATGAGCAAATTGGGTTTAAGAGGGGATGTAGAACTGCAGACCACATCTTTAAGCTTAAAACTATTATAGATAAATATTTAAATAAGTCAAAAAAAACTTTATACTTGTTTTATAGACCTTAAAAAGGCATTTGACTCTGTGATCCACCCTGCCCTTTTATTTAAGCTTGCAAAAGCTGGTATTGGTGGGAAATATCTATCTATTCTACAATCCATGTATACAAATATTGGATTAAGGGTAAAACTTAACAATGAAAGTATAACCGAAGCCTTTCCTTCAAATATTGGTGTTTTTCAGGGAGACAACCTTAGTCCTAACCTGTTCAATGTATTTATCAATGATATCACCAAGATATTTGATTGCTCCTGTTCACCAGTTTCTATGGGAACCAAATCTATTAACTGTTTGCTATATGCCGATGATTTATTGTTGATGTCAGAAACTAAAGAGGGTCTTCAAAATAGCATGAATAACGTGTTTGAATATTGTAATGAGTGGGGACTTGGCATCAACTATCGGAAATCAAAAGTACTTATATTCAATAAGGGAAGTAGAATTTCTAAAGTTAATTTCTACATTGGTGAATCAGAAATAGAAATTGTAAAACAATACAAGTATCTTGGTGTTATATTTACTGCAAATGGTAGTTTTAATAATGCGCTAAAGGACCTATACACCCGAGGCCAACAAGCTTTTTTCAAAATAACTAATGTATTTAAAAATATGTCTTGTGATGCAGAAAAATTTTTGTATGTATTTGACCATATTGTCAAACCTGTACTTTTATATGCATCCGAGATAGTGGGGATGTTTAAACCCTCTTTAGATGATAACTTATTTGAAAAAGTTAATAAATATCTCCCATTGGAGAAACTTAATTTGTCTTTATGTAGATATATTTTATCAGTTAATAAAAAGACAAGCAAACTGGCCTTGTATGGTGAATAAGGTCGATATCCAATTTATATTGATATTGTTTCGTCTATGTTAAAATATTGGACTAGACTTAAAAATGATAAAACAGGTGATAAACTTTTATCTCATGCACTTGCAGAGAATCTACTCATGATTGGAAATAATCAAAATTGCTGGTTAAGCTCAATAAAAAATATTCTCAAGAAATTTAATATGTTCAACTCTAATGAGTCAGAATTAACTCAATTACATGTTTCTATGAAAAATGGTGATATCCAAAGGATAATAAAATCTACTAAAAGTAAGTTTGAATCTAGATGATTTCAACAACTTCAAACCAGTGAGAAACTGAGAACATATAGAACTTTCAAAAACATTTTCAAATTTGAAAATTATCTTGTTAATATTTGTAACGAAAATGATAAATATAACATGAGTAGATATAAAACCAGCAATCATAGACTGCAAATTGAATTGGGTAGATATACAATACCAAAAACACCTGTTAATGACAGAACATGTAAGAACTGTTCCTCTTGTGAAGTAGAAGATGAAAAACATATTTTATTAGATTGCCAAAAATATTTTACTATTAGGCAAACCTATATAGACATTTGCTATAATAAGAATAGTTCAAAACTGAACACAGATAACAAATTTATTTGGCTTATGAGTAATGAACATGCCAATGTATGTAGAAATATATCTAGATTTCTAAGTTTGAGTATATTTTACAAAACTGATAGCAAAGCAACAGAAAAATGATCATCTTAGTGTTCTGTCATATATATATATATATATATATATATATATATATATATATTTATTTGTTGTATGGATATGGTAACTTAATAGAGTATTTACATAAGAACAGGGTTGTCTCCCTTGATATTTATCATACCATATAATATAATATTTCCTTTTTTTATGTGTGTATTAGATCTTTTTGTCAGATATAACTCTTTCTCAATATTTATGTACATATAAAATATGCATTTATATTGTTCATTTTATGCTCTTTGTGAGTTTTCTTGAATAAAATAATTTGAATTTGAATTTGAACTTATAAATTGTTTGCTTTATTGATAAAATCACATACTTTTATTAAAAGATGTACTTTTGGTTAAATTTGAGAAAACAAATACGTACTTTAGAATAGACTATTTAAAAAATCTTGACAAATTCTAATATTGCTTTATTTTTTCAGCATCTGGATAATGCAGTTAAACAGTTATCAACGAAAAACTTTATGAGATGGACAAGAAAACGAAAACGAAAGACTAAATGATGAAGAGGAATTAAAAATAGGATACGATTAAAATATTAGTCAAAAAGCAATTAACAAAAATCCCTAACCACAAGGAAAATTCAAAATGAAAGTCTATAATCAATGTAATAGGCTGCTAAAATATTAATTAACGAAGAGCAATAAGTCAAAAAAGGAAATAATATAACTTGCATTACAAATTACAGCATACAGAGTTAAAGAATCCCAATCGAGGCCTTCATTAAATTTACATTTTACTTTAGGATGATACCCATAATTAAAAATTATTTCCAAGATTCAATGAATTAACAACCTTTAATCACATACCATATCCGACTACGCGACAGTTATATACAGAAATGATCAGAAGATATATGTTCATTAACGTATATTTGATAATAGTAACATTTAATCAAAGCAGATTTCAGAGTATTAAGGTTAATGATTTTTTTTTCTCACTTTCCATGTATTGCTTCATGGCTTCTGAATTCTTCTCTTAATAACTTTCTCAGCCTTTGGCACGTACATGTTATATAATAAACGCACACATCACAGCATCTACTGGTTGGATCAAATGGAATTCGAATAATTCAATGCTGTTCCCTGCTGCGATTCAAATAATGAAATAGTCTTTCATGCCGTCTTTGACAATACACATCTTTTTAAAGATCAAATTAAAATGAAAAATGGTGTTACAAAAACTTCAGTCGAGAAATCTTGTTTTGCATGACAATTTTTTTAATGAATTGCATAGGAAAAACCAAGAAGATTCAGTAATAAAACAGTTTAAAATTGGAACAACGAACATCTATTAAGTATCACAGCTTTTGACAAAAGTTTCATACAAGCTAATCCATTGTAATATATAATTATCATTGTCATATTAAATGATTACCAGAATATACTTACAGTCGACAATAAGCTATTATTTAATAACGATTAAAAACTGGTTTCTTGTAATATATCTGCACATAATTATATCTTTCGAGTGTCCTTGTAGCATGATATAAGGTTATTGCATATATAGTAATAAAAAAACAGACATATTATAATTAGTCATAGATGCATGATTTTTTTTATAGTTGTTACATGTAGTGGCTTTGAATAAGCTGTCAGTAACTGAGAGTATTCTCATATCAGTACTTATTGTCATTTTGTTATTGTGATATACAAGTGCCCGGCCACGTCCACTTTTTGTTTTTGTTATATGTATTTCGATATGATCCATCTGATGAGTTAAGCATTTTTCAACTGATTTTAATAGTTCGTATTTATGTTGTACTGTTACACCACTGTCCCAGGTTAGGGAGAGGGTTGGGATCCCACTTACATGTTTAACTCCACCACATTCTGTATTTATGTGCCTGTCCATAGTCAGGATCCTGTGATTAAGTGGTTGTTGTTTGTTGATGTATTACACATTTGTGTTTCGTTAATTTTTGGTACATAAATTAAGCAAATAGTTTTACATTTGTCATTTCGGGGCCTTTTATAACTGACTATGTTGTATGGGCTTTGTTCATTATTGAAGGCCGCACAGTGACCTAAATTTGTTAATTTCTGTGTCATTTGGTCTCTTGTGGAGATTTGTCTATTGGCAATCATACCACGTCTTATTTATACATAATGCTGCACGTATCATTTTGAAAACTTGTATTTTTAAGATCACAATCTATTTTAACTCTTGGTTAAACGTAGTATCCTTAACTAAAAAAAACTGGTGTCTTTAAACAAACTAATTTAGCAATTACGTTGTTTGAGGTATTTGAATTTAGGGTGAAGACATAGTTATGTAGTTCACCTCCTGACCTTCAACAATGAGAAAAACAATATCGTATGGTAAGCTTAAGAATGTGACAACAGAGCAAAATACAGATATGTTGTACGATTGCAAATTTTATTTCAAAATTGAAACGGTTTATTCTCAATTTAAAAATTCATATAGGTTGCACTTTTTTGGTACATCTATTTCTCAAACTACGCATATTTTAGAGAGATATCTAATATTCATAGATAATTAATTTCGTTAACGTACTGGCTACCAGTTATGATCTCAATGGTTCATCTCGTAGAGATATTACTTAGGAATATATGCATATACATTTCAGTCATATTAAAATCAATGGAAATCCTAAATTCAAAGTAGGAGTGTAATTTTAAACTCTTAGAAGTTCGGGCATAGAAACGTTGAAAATATGCCGCTTCGTCTTATATTTTGTCCTTAGAAAAAAAATTAGTAGTGCAGTTGAATTTTTCATTATAGGATATAATTATTTTCAAAACTTCATAGTAAAAGTGACCGTGAAAGGAGTTCCTATTGGAAATTGCATTGTGGATCTTGACAGAAATGCGACATCTAATTCTTAATAACATCATCGATAGTGTGATTGTCATATATCGTCATAAACAATATCTTTTCGACAAAAAAAACACGTTAAAACATTATTGTTGTAACACAATGAAATCATTTATTATCAAACAGATTAGACGACTTTAAAAAATTAATAATGATATGTGACAACGCTTTTCATTTCAGTTTATTTCAATTGGAAGTCCGTTTATCGAATATGATGAATGATGATTCATTCATCAATTGTAACGTATTATCTTACTTATTTATATTTTTAGTGGCAAGTAAAAGGATGAAGAGTGCAGGCTCCACTTCTTACATACAAAATAATTTCCAAGGTTAGTTTAAAGTGCATAATTTAGACATCTTTTCTTTTAATTTTCAATACTTTAATTACTATTATTACCTTTGAAATAGTTTAAATTATAAGTATGATTGAAACTAAAAAATAAAGAATATAGATTTTTTTCAAAAGGAAACAATTATATTGTGTTTGCCATTATTTAAAAAAGATCTGATAAAGTCCTTGAAAACTACTTTTTTTATATAATTTCATATATATATATAGTAATCATAGAAATGTATGGCAACTGTAGACAACAAATTAAAGGACAAGATTGTGGACAACCACTGGTCACGATCTGACCTTCAACAATGAGCAAAATAATATCGTGAAGTAAGCTGTTAAATGCCGCTAGGTGACAACAGACGTATCAGATAAAATACGGATTTGTTGCACAATTGCCTTTTAAAAAGCTATTCATAAATACCAATTGACAAATAATATGACAAATTACCAATCACTGTAGGACCAACAACAATGAAAAAAAACCATGTATAGTGCAATGCAAAAAATAGACACCTTGACAGAAAAAAGCAGCATGAGTGTTAAACTTAAGAGATGGGTATTGATGACAACTGTTACTAATTTAGATTTAATTTAAAGAAAGTTCGTTTCTGTCTTGTTGTTTGTTGGATTTTGAATGTGATGCCCTGTATTTTGATGGACCATCTTTATGTATTTTTAATTATTCCAAGAAGACACGTTCATCGGCGTGCACACAATTGAACATGTCACTTATATTTCGGTACTCATACCTCTTTGGGTGTCAAACATTTAGCATTGAGCGTTTCTGATTAAATTAAATCTAGAAAAAACGCTACGTATGCAGGACATTTATATAGTGTTGTTTTCATCTCTTTTTGATGGTATAAAGGTACTTAAGGGGGCTCGCGGGTCTAAATCATTTTTTTTAATTTGATATAGGATTTCTATATATTTTTCTATAAATGAACTTTATCTTATACTTAATAGAAAAATGAAATAAAAAAATGGGGTCACCGTTCATTTACGGTCACAATCTGCCTTCGAAAGAAGCATACATTTTTGTTAATGTCCTTGTTTTCTGTTGAACTAATAGGAGAAATAGCTGTAATATAGAAATAAAAAAATAACTAAATTACAGAAATCGCTTAAATTTTACAATTATTTAGTTTATGTACAGCTTATTCCAAAACAACAATAAAAAATATAGGTCACCGATGAGTTGAAAAAAATATTTCAATTTTAATGCCAAAAAATGGCATTTTTGCACCAAAGGGAGATAATCTGGAGCTTTTTCAATGATATCTACATTTTAAAAGTCATCTGGGGCCAACAAGAATTGATTTTTCGGAATGATTTTAGTACCATATGATAAAGTAACAACTACTTAAGGTAATAAATAAAATTTGTAATGAAAAATAAATGTTTAATTTTTTTCTGAAAATCTTATACCCGCCAGCCTCCTTAACATGATTAATAATTTGATTCATTTTTTCTTTTCATTGTACCCATATAGATTTTAAGAAATTTTGCCATTGTTTAATCAGATGAATTAGTAAGCATCAATTTATTGTCAGTCAAATAATCTATTAGACTTCTTTCCTTATCATTGAATATAACAAAACTTTTATTGTCTATTTGTCGTCAGATATTACGAAATATCCATTGATAATTATGTTTTAATAGGATAAGACATAATCATGCAGATATAACATTAGATAATAGTGCAATGTTGATTGATATAGAAGTAATATTGTCCACTTGAAGCGGAAAATTGTTCGTAATGACGGAAAATTTACACTTCAAATTTATGTGGAATCAATTTATATGCTTTGATAACTGAAAATTTGTCTTTTTGAAGTTTATAATAAAATTATAAAATAAGATAGTTTTATTTTTTTAAGGTAATAAAATTTTATTTTTATGAGATACTATGCAGATCAAGTCAAACTAACCCAGTCGCTGCGATAATTGCAGTAAAAAGACAAGAACGAACTTTAAAACGTCACGACTTTTCTTTGTAGTATTTTACAGTTTTGGATTAATATAATATGGTTTGATTGCAAATGAAACAACTCTACATCAAAAATCAGTTCAGGTAGATGTTAGTAACTTTTGACCCCTATACGTCAACCAATTTCACCAATGAGCACAACTTTCCATTAGGAAACCTATAAACCATGACTTAAATGTACAACAATAAAGCCAGGATCCTAATTACAGGCCGTACATTTATGTGAATATATTTGATGAAAAACATAATATATTCAGGTCTGGGTGATAACGTACTAATTTGGTTAATTGTAATACATTGCATCTAAAAATGTTCATTTATAACCAATAGTTAAACAAATGAAATGAAAAACAAAACTGTCATCAAAATCAAATAAAAATTTAATCAAAGAAATTGAAATGAGATACGCTTCGATTTAGACTTGTCCTGTAGTTTAGCAGAAATAATTTTGCCTATTTGGGTTTTTATTGTTTTTAACGTCATTGTCTAGTTTGAAGTTATGTTGTACAATAGGAGTAATTCAGGCCTTGTTTCGGCCAAAGAAAATAAAATGTTCGATACTTATTTCAAATTGGCATTTAATGTTTAGAAATGCATAGGGTCAGGAAATATGAATGAAAAACATAAAGATTTTTATCTGATGACGTCACAATTACGTCATAATATGTAATGTTTTCAGAAAAACAATTAAAAAAAATACAGAATTTATGCATTTTATATCTATATTTCCTTTTTGGAAACATCGTGCGCAGCCAAGATACAACAACATAATTTAACAGAAGCTTTATTATAACTATTGGCATAATCGCACTAAATATGAAGTTGATTGTTGGGTGCGCACATACTTTTTCAATTTAAAATGTACTTAAAATTTGATGAAAAACAAGGAAAATCATGAAATATTACAAAATATGCAAATTAAGTCATAATTTGTTGACATGTTAACTTGGTTAATGTCAAATTTGTTTTGTTTTTTCTGGAGACCTTATACCGTAGTCAAGTTTTCAGTAATTTAATAATATGTATGATAACTTTTAAATTTGCAATAATGTTTGGGCCAAATAAGGGCCTTATTGCCCCAACTACTTTATATCTGAATTTTGTTCTTTTCATTCACCCTGTTTCAACTCTACAAGAGCCATGTAATTGTCGTGTTAAAGGTAAAATAACAAAAATACCGATCTATTATGTCAATTCAAAACAGAAAGTCCCTTAGCAAATGGTTTAATAAAAATCTCAAACACAACTTACTAATTGAAAACAACTGTCATTTACTCACTAGTTACAGTAATTTCCGTATATTTTGAAAATGGTAGATTAAACCTAATTGTTAAGATAGTTTAACCCCTCACGTGTTTAATAGTCGCATATAGTTTCATTAATTTGGCAACGATGTGTGTGCAAAACAATAGCTAATATGTCAAAAATTGGGGTACCGCAGTCA
This sequence comes from Mytilus edulis, assembly GCA_019925275.1. Classification (NCBI taxonomy): domain Eukaryota; kingdom Metazoa; phylum Mollusca; class Bivalvia; order Mytilida; family Mytilidae; genus Mytilus; species Mytilus edulis. Next base: position 36,771,534 of record CM034357.1, read on the forward strand.
ACACTGTGTTAAAATCTTAATTTATATAAAACGAACAACTATAAATCAAAAATCAAAATTCAAGGAAATCAAAATTGCATATAGATAGACACTATATAGACAATTCACGTAAGCAACAATGAAACACAAGAATACAAAAAAAATAGCATATTGTAAACTCGGACTCATGTAAAAATAATAAAAGGTCGGCAAGGGAAGGTGTACAGATAGTTCCTATAATAGTTATCAAAGGTACCAGGATTATAATTTAGTACGCAAGACGCGCGTTTAGTCTACATAAGACTCATCAGTGACGCTCATATCAAAATATTTGTAAAGCCAAACAAGTACAAAGTTGAATAGCATTGAGGATCCAAAATTCAAAAAAAGTTTTGCCAAATACGGCTACGGTAATCTATGCCTGGGTAAGAAATTCCTTAGTTTTACGAAAAATTCAAAGTTTTGAAAACAGGAAATTTATAAAAATTACCACATTATTCATATTCATGTCAACACCGAAGTGTTGACTACTGGGAATGCCGATAATTTGTTAAAACAAATCCACAAATCAAGCCAACACTTTTAGAAAGAAAGAAAACGTTGCCCGCCAAAACGCTTTGTTATATCAAAGAACTTTTGTGATTTTCAATCTTTTGTTTATCAGTATGAAATTATGTTGTATCATATCTAAATGTTTTCAGTATTTCAACCTTGCCTAAAATGCAAATATTTTTTAATAAAAACTTTAAACACAAAACGTCAGCAGAAATTGTCTTGTCAGGCGAAACACTACAATTCTACTGGAACATTAATAAAATACAATGAAGATGAAATTTGCACATATTGAATATTTCCATCTGAAAATACAAAGCTTGTAAAGGGTTTCACCTCCTTCTTTTGTTGGACACGGGTTCATCATTCTTGATTTTTCTCTGTCGTGTTTGTAGACTGTTTTCATTCTTTTAAGTGGACTTATGATTTTTGATTATCTCTTTGTTATAATTTTTTTTTTTTTTTTTTGTTTAATGTTTATTCCAAAGCATACAAGAAGTGATGTCACGAGGACATCTGTAATCCATGATAATGATACAAAATAATATTACATTTATAATACTTTCAATGTTGCGTATGTATACTTTGGGAACATCATATATATTTTTTTTCAACAATATTTCTTCTCTTTATTTTGTCAGTTGTTTTGAATATTCTTTGGTATTGTTACGGCCAGAAATTGCCTTTAAATTGTAGCCAACAAAAGACACAAATCAATAATAAAATTTAACAATATTTAATATACAAAAGTTTACAAGAAGTATTACACAAATATTACTGTCAACTTAACTGTCAAAATATGAGTCCAATCTTTTATCTTTGTCTGTATCCGGATATCTTTGGGAATCCAATCTGAATAGTACGGTCACAATCCAGTATGATGTTGTTTGCAGAATAAAAATGTCAATCCAAATGCTATGAATATTAATGTCTATCGATGTCTAAGTCCAAATCCAAAAGTGAGCGTTTAACTTTAGTGTCTGCATAACACAAATCAGGCCAACATAAATAAATACAATAATTACAATATCATAACACCTCCCCCTTAAAAGAAGTTTTAGTGTAACAAAAACTTATCATGAATAAAATGAACAAAAATACATAGTATATACAAAGTGTTTTAATAAGCTCTAGATAAAGCATCTGCTATTACATTATCTTTACCCTTAATATGTTTTACAATTACATCATATTCCTGTAACAATAAACTCCACCTAGTCAACCTCTGATTCTTGTTTCTCATTTTATGTATGAAGGTGAGAGGATTATGATCAGTACAAACAAGAACAGGATATACAGTGGGATTCAAATATACATCAAAATGTTAAAGTGCTGACAACATTGCAAAACACTCTTTTTCAATAGTTGAATAATTTTTCTGATGTTTATCTAATTTCTTGGAAAAATATGATATAGGTTTCTCAACATTATCATCTGTCTCTTGGTATAAAACAGCTCCAATTCCTACATCGCTTGCATCAACGGCAAGTTTAAATTGTTTTTCAAAGTCTGGAGTAATCAGAACTGGACTGTTAATTAAAAGTGATTTGCTATTTTCAAAAGCGTTTTGATAATTTTCACTCCAGATAAATTTAGAATCTTTTCGTAAAAGATAAGTCAGTGGTTGAACCACAGTAGCAAAATTTGAACAAAATTTTCTGTAAAATCCAATCATGCCTAAATATCTCATAAGTTGTTTTCTATTTGTAGGTTGAGGAAATTTGGAAATGGCTTCTACTTTAGCCATAATAGGTTTCACTTGACCTTGGCCAACTGTATGCCCTAAATAATCAACAGTGGCCTGACAAAATTCACTTTTACCAAGATTAACAGTCAAATTTGATTGTGACAGTCTATCAAAAGTATCATACAAATGTGTTAAATGCTGTTCCCAGCTATCACTACATACAATTAGATCATCAATATAAGCATAACAACAGTTTAAATCTTTTATAACATTATTGATCATTCTTTGAAATGTAGCTGGTGCACTTTTCATGCCAAATGGCATTACAGTATATTGAAATAAGCCATCTGGTGTAACAAAAGCTGATATTTCACGAGCTCTCTGTGTCAATGGAACTTGCCAATAACCTTTCAACAAATCAAATTTGCTCACAAATTTTGCTTGACCAATGTTGTCAATACAATCGTCTATCCTTGGAATCGGATAGGAATCAGATTTTGAGACTGAATTTACTTTTCTGAAATCAGTCACGAAACGAACGGTTTTATCTGGTTTTGGCACAAGGAGACAAGGAGAGCTCCATTCACTGTTACTCGGCTCAATAATAGCATTGTCAAGCATATATTTAATTTCTTTTCTCATAGCTTCAAGTTTGAGTGGATTAAGCCGATAAGGATGTTGCTTAATTGGAGAAGCATCTCCTACATCAACATCATGACAAACAGCAGTGGTTTTGTTTGGCACATCTGGAAAAAGATTTTTAAAAGAAAATACCAAAGTTTTTATTTCTTCTCTACGATCAAAAGACAGATGTGCAAGTTTCGAGTCTAAATTTGACAAAATTTCTGAATTTTTCAATCTAACTGTCTCTTCGATAGTTTTAGAACTAAAAGGTGGTTCAATAACATCTGGTTTGTCATGATGGTTCTCAAATTTAACCATGCCTAAAGTGGCAACTGGTTTACTATCACATTCATTAGTACGCTCAAAATATGGTTTTAACATATTAATATGACACACTCTGTTTTGTTTACGCCGACCTGGAGTTTTTACAATATAATTCAAATCATTGATTTTACTCTCTATTGTATAAGGACCACAATATTTAGCCTGTAAAGGATGTCCAGGGACTGGCAAAAATACAAGTACCTTATCACCAGGCTCAAAAACTCTATCCCTGGCATCTTTATCATACCAAATTTTCATCTTGTTCTGTACATTTTTTAAGTTTTTCTGAGCAATTTGACATGCAGTATACAATTTTTCTTTAAATCTAGATACATAGACTAAAAGATTCAAGTCAGTATGTTCAGTAAGCCACTTTTCCTTAATCAATTTTAACGGTCCCCTTACAGTATGGCCAAATACCAACTCAAAGGGACTAAATCCAAGGGATTCTTGAACAGCCTCTCGAACTGCAAAAAGTAGAAAGTGAACTCCATCATCCCAGTCTCTGTCAAATTGAAGACAAAAAGTTCTAATCATGTTCTTCAATGTTTCATGAAAACGTTCTAAGGCACCTTGAGATTCTGGATGGTACGCACTTGATCTATACTGAGCAATCCCTAACTGGTACACGACTTGCTGAAATAGACCTGACATGAAATTTGATCCCTGGTCGGACTGTATAGACTTAGGAAGTCCTACTAACGTAAAAAATTTGATAAGAGCTTTGACAATAGTAGGTGTCTTGATATTTCTTGGCGGAATAGCCTCAGGAAAGCGTGTGGATGTACACATGATTGTTAATAAATACGCATTTCCAGTTTTGGTCTTTGGTAAAGGTCCAACGCAGTCAATTAGAACTCTGCTGAAAGGTTCGTCAAAGGCTGGAATAGGCAGAAGTGGTGCTGGTGGTATTTTCTGGTTAGGCTTACCAACAACCTGGCATATATGGCATGATTTGCAGTATTCTGGGCCAGTAGAAATGCTGCAAGATCTTAAGGCAAGTCTTCCTTATACCTAAGTGTCCAGTCAAGGGGGTGTCATGGGCAAGACCAATAATTTCTTGCCTATAAACTTTAGGCACCACCACTTGGTATACCACTCTCCATTCCTCCTCTGGGGTAGCATCAGGAGGCCTCCACTTCCCAATTAAAATGCCGTCCTGATGGTAATAGCATTCGGCCACTTTGTCTGCTTCCTCCTGTGGTTGAGCCCGCTGGTTGAGCTGAAGAACCTCAGGGTCTTTATGTTGTTCTTCGAATAAATTTTTTCGGTCTAATGAATGGCTGTTTACGTTTGCCCATGGCATAATAACATTCTTGTTAACACTAGGTGGTCTTATTATGGCCTTTTCTGAGCTACCAGGACCTTCAATGTCAGCTAGGAAAGTGTCAGAAAGGTCCATGTAATCAAACTTGTCTTCTTGCAAATTCTCATCTTGTTGTTTTCTACCCATCGCCCTAGTAACAACACAAGCTGGATACAATTCAGCATCATCTTCAGGTGATTTAACATCCACCACTGGTTCACTGGTAACAATTGGTTCAGCAACCACTTTGTTCCTAGCTAGATCATTTCCTAGCAATAATGTAACACCCTCTACAGGGAGATTAGGACGAACACCTACAATAACTGGTCCAGTTATCAAATCTGACTTCAAATAAATACGATGGAGAGAAACATCTATACAACCTAACTCTACACCTTGTAACAAAACGGAGGCACCAACAGAAGTCTTCTCGGACAAAGGCAACACACCTTCTAACAATAAAGACTGAGAAGCTCCAGTGTCCCGTAAAATCTTAATAGGCTGAAGAGTGGTATCATCAACAATAGAAATAAACCCATCAGACATAAAGGGTTTATATTCCTCCATGTAATCACAAAAACTGGACTTAAAAGCCTGACTCGCAGGACATTCCAACGTACTGGTAATATAAGGTGTCGTACACGCACTGGACTTCGGCTTATTATCTCGTTCATTCTTCTTCTGGAGTCTAAAACAATCAGCCATCAGGTGACCATTCTTCTTACAATAAGCACAAATCAGTGACTTCTTCTCAAAAGTATCAAATTTTGGACTAGACATATTAAAACTGGACTGACTCTTATTCTGTGCAACAGGCTTACTATCAGTACGCTCAGTGCTTTGATTTTTGTAATTTCCACTTGAAGTATTAACATTTTGACCCTTGAAACTTCTTTTATGTGAAAGGGTATAATTATCTGAAATTACAGCTGCATCATGTATTGTCCCAACAGTTTTGTCGTCTAAATGTGTTTTTAAGTCTAAATGAACACATTGTTTGAACTCTTCTAATAACATCAATTGTCTTAGGTTATCAAAATTGTTATCTGTTTTCTTTGAAGTAAGCCATTTATCAAATAGATCTTCTTTTTCCCGAGCAAATTCCACATAGGTTTGCGAATCAAACTTTTTATAAGATCTAAATTTCTGTCTATATGCTTCTGGTACTAGCTCATAAGCTTTCAAAACTTCCTGTTTTACCGTGTCATAATCAGAACTTTTTTCTGATGGAAGTGCGGAGTATATTTCAGCGGCCTTACCCTCCAAAACACTTTGTAGCATTGTAGTCCAATATGGCTTTGGCCAATTCAAATTATGAGCAATTTTTTCAAACTGTGGAAAATATTTATCGACTGTTTTTTCACAAAATCTGGGAACCAAACGTATATTTTTTGCTGCATCAAAATAATCTGATTTCGACTGGACTTTAGTGTTATTTTCTTCTTTGCCAATTTCAATTTTTATTTTTTCCATCTCTAGCCTTTCCCTCATTTCAAGTTCTGCCTTTTTTAATTTAAGTTTATCTTGTTTTATTTTAAGTTCATCTTGTTTTTTCTCCATCTCCAACCTTTCCTTCATTTCCAATTCTTTTAATTTAAATTCATCTTCTTTTTCTTTCTTTTCCATTTCTAACCTTTCCTTCATTTCCAGTTCTGCTTGTTTTAATTTAAATTCATTTTCTAATTCAAGCTGTTTTAATTTAAAGGCATCATCATTTTCGACCTTAAGTTCAAGAGCCTCTTCACCTAAAATTTCTGCGTCAACTAATTTGTCTATAACCAAATTTTTTATAATTTGTTTTCTCATAGATACTTTAAAAACTAAGTTGAGATGGCCCGAGAACACAGTTATTTCGTAGTGCATTTCTTTTAGACAATAAATTCAAATTAAAAAAATCGCACCTGCTCTTTCTCCAAAATGTTTTTACAGTGTAGTGTACTACCAGTGAGACAAATAATATCAAAATTATAGAAACTTCTACCAGCTCTAACTCAAAATATTGACAATTCTGTGTTAAGGGGGTGTAAAATTCAGTTTGACAGCTTCAGACGTGATAAAATTTGACCTTTTAGAACTGGACCAGTTCACTACTTAACATAAAGTTTCAGCACCCAAATTTTTTTGACATGTAATTACATCCCCCTACTTAATATTTCATGCATTTAATATAAATAAATAAATTGGGAAAGTGTATTAAATAAAACATGCAAGTTATACACTGTTTACACTAGGGACTATATTCGTAGACAACGAAAACCAAAGGACGATAACTGTGTCCTTGGACCTAATAGGACAGAAAGACTTGACCAATCGTTATAAAACTTTGCATAACCTAAGCTTAGGCAATAATGAGATAGTTTGCCAAGTTTCATGGCCATATGTCAGATAGAACAGAAACTATGGTCATTTTAGTATTGACATTTGACTGTTTATTTTTGACGTATAAATTAAATATCTTCAACTGTCAAGATTTTGGCCTAAAAACTTGAAATTTTGCAAAAAAATGCTTCTTAAATGCTCTTGAATATTAGATATTAAGTATTAAAAGCATCTGCACACTTATTTTATTTATCAGATGTATTGTATTTATTCCAAAGTCAAATGTATATGCACCTATGCCTGAAAATAGAGATTTTCCAATTCAGGGAAGCCTTATATAAATATGCATTTTTCTCAGCCAATTTGAAGTTTTTGAAGTTTTTTAAGCCTATATTATTCTTTCATATATATTAAATGTACTTTAAATGTATAGAAAAGTTACAAAAAGTATACCACATGAGTAAAAAATGATCTTGGACCATGTAGTACTGAGAATTATTTAGAGTCAATTTAGGCGGTAGTCCATATTGACATATAAAAATGCACACAGAAGTTATCAGAAGTGAAAATGTGTTACTGTTTGTTCATTTCTATGATAAGGTGTTATGATACAAGAAGTCTAAATGCATAAGGACTCTTGCATTTAAATTTTTTGAAAGACAATATGGTCTGACGGCCAGTTTTTTCACTTTTCGATGGAAAACTTGCATATAGTTTTAGTCTCAATAGGCATAAATTTTGACCACTTACTATCATACAGGAAAAAAATATGTTAGCCTTTAAAGGAGTAAGGTGTACTGAATATAGTTCAATGCTTTTTTTACAGATTTAGTGAAATATTTGTGATGGACTACAGATTTGATGTACAAAGCGCTTCACATTTTACATACACCAATTAGGCCGTTTAACCAGGGCCATGAATACAAAATATGCTGAACTTTTTTTCTGTGATAATCTACTTTTCTCTTTATTCAGAGTTCACAAATGGTTAATTAAATTTGATTTAAGCATAGAAACACAAATATCAGGAATAAAAAAGCTGTCAGATGATAGTCAGCATGCCTCTTAGGCATTAAATATAAACTGCTTTAAAATGCTTATTATAGCTGTAGAATGCCAAAATGGCACTTTTTAACAGAATTTCTGTAAACCAAAGATGTAAATCCTTTACTTTTATTGAGTTTGACAAATTGAAACCAGCAAATCATTCAGGAAAGTTCCCAAAGTACAAAATCTAGATTTCAGGAATCCATCTCTTAGGCCCGAGAACACAGTTATTTCGTAGTGCATTTCTTTTAGACAATAAATTCAAATTAAAAAAATCGCACCTGCTCTTTCTCCAAAATGTTTTTACAGTGTAGTGTACTACCAGTGAGACAAATAATATCAAAATTATAGAAACTTCTACCAGCTCTAACTCAAAATATTGACAATTCTGTGTTAAGGGGGTGTAAAATTCAGTTTGACAGCTTCAGACGTGATAAAATTTGACCTTTTAGAACTGGACCAGTTCACTACTTAACATAAAGTTTCAGCACCCAAATTTTTTTGACATGTAATTACATCCCCCTACTTAATATTTCATGCATTTAATATAAATAAATAAATTGGGAAAGTGTATTAAATAAAACATGCAAGTTATACACTGTTTACACTAGGGACTATATTCGTAGACAACGAAAACCAAAGGACGATAACTGTGTCCTTGGACCAGATGTTTAGCAAGCAACACTAATTCCTCTTTCTTTAAATTATCAAAACTCTCCAGGTCTGGCGTTTTCAAAAATTTACCGGCATCAAATGCCATTTTGTAGAATTTTGTTGGCTAGTTCTTATAGAAATACTGAATAAATTTTGAAAAATATATTTTCAGTCTCCCGGACGAGCCCCCAATTTCTGTTACGGCCAGAAATCGCCTTTAAATTGTAGCCAACAAAAGACACAAATCAATAATAAAATTTAACAATATTTAATATACAAAAGTTTACAAGAAGTATTACACAAATATTACTGTCAACTTAACTGTCAAAATATGAGTCCAATCTTTTATCTTTGTCTGTATCCGGATATCTTTGGGAATCCAATCTGAATAGTACGGTCACAATCCAGTATGATGTTGTTTGCAGAATAAAAATGTCAATCCAAATGCTATGAATATTAATGTCTATCGATGTCTAAGTCCAAATCCAAAAGTGAGCGTTTAACTTTAGTGTCTGCATATATATAATTGTCAAGGAAAATTCTAGAACAATCTATACTAGAACATCCTAGAAAGTTACAATGGAAGTTTCTAGTAAAATGTAGAAGTTTATATAACGCATCTTTTATTAGGATCATTCTGGAAAGTTCCAATCATTCTGTAATTGTTCCAGTGATTTCTAAACTGCACAGTTCTAAGATTATTCTGTAAATAACTATCAGGCCACACAACACAAATCAGGCCAACATAAATAAATACAATAATTACAATATCATAACAGTATTAAATTTGATGGCGTAGGTCTGTGTGGATTAGACTATACAGTAAATAGACTGCTGTTTTGCAGAAATCCATGAGACAAACATAAAGGAAAAGACACAGGAAATAAACAAACTGATGATGGATGCTAAGTAGCAGGTGTTTACTCTGGAGCAGTTTCAGAGACAAATACAGCTTTTATTGGACTGCTATTGTAAAATTAATAGTTTAATATGAAATTTTATCTTTCTGATGATTAAGACTTCTCTATTTTTCTTCGTGTAACCATGGTTGTTTTAGTCTTTCTTCGGATATAATTAGATCACCATAGTTTAATCTATTAGCGGATGTTTTCAAAGAAGACTAAATTAAATCAGTCCATAGCACCTGGTATATTTACACCAACACGTTCTTGACAAGTAAATTTGTGTACTTGTTCTTACGCGTTGTTTTTTTAGAAAGAAGAAACAGCAAATATTAATTGAAAATCTTTCTGGTCATTTCTTTCTTTCTGACATAAAAATCCGGATTCATGTCATAAAAAGCAATAGAAAGTATTTACTTAATTGTAGTTTCAATATAAGAGAAACAAAATTAATTACAGGAATTTAAAAGCATACCAATCTACCCAAAATAGTTTTGTTGTATTTTATCTTTCACTATCTCTTCCTCTCTCACTGGCTTGCCCTCTTTAACTCTGTCTTGCCCTCTTTCCCTCTATTTTTCCCTCTATCACACTCCCGCTCACACCCCGTCTCTCCCTCATCCTGTATTTCTCCTCTCATCCTGTCTTTTACCTTTCTTTCACCCTCTTTCTCGGTTTCATTCATCCCTGCTCCCATACTTTCACAATCGTAACAGTCTCTCACTCTCTCACTCTCTATATCTTTCAACCACACACACACTCTGTATCTCTCTCCCACACAACACACACACTGTCTCTCTCTCTCTCTCTCTTTCTCACACAGACTCTCTCTCTTTCTCACACACTGTCTCTCACACACACTCTCTCTCGTACACAAACTCTCAAACACACACTCTCTCTCGTACACACACTTTCAAACACACACTCTCAAGCACACACTCTCTCTCGTACACACACTATCAAACACACACTCTCTCTCGTACACACACTCTCAAACACACACTCTCTCTCGTTCACACACTCTCTCTCGTACACACACCTCGTACACACACTCTCTCTCTCCACACACACTCTCTCTCGTACAAACACTCTCTTTCTCGTACATACACTCTCTCTTTCTCTGTACACACACACTCTCTCTCACACACACACACTCTCTCTCACACACACACTCTGTCTCTCACACTGTCCGCACACATTCTCTCAAGCACTATCCTCAAACACTCCTCACACACCCCTCACTCTCTATCTCGTACTCTCTCTCTCACAATTTCATACACAGTCTGATACACACTCTCATACACAGTCTCATACACAGTCTCATACACAGTTTCATACACACTCTCTATCACGCTCTCATCAGAAATAGAGAAAGAAAGTAATAGGAGAAAAAGAAAGATTGAGATAAAAGTAAAACTGAAAGTAAAAGAGAGAGAGAGCGTGTGAAAAATATACAGTGTAAATTATAGAGATTGAAAGGAAGATTGGAAGAATAATAAAGAGAAAGAACGAAAAAGTAGAAAGATAGATAAAGATCCGTTCCAAAGTAAATTCTTTAGGGCCATTGCTAGCACATAAGAAAATACACCTTGTAAAGGTGCACGGCTAAAGCAGTAATGGGTTCTCCTCCGTCGGCGCTGTACATTATGACAGTCCATAGGCGAGAACACCACTGCCTACCAGAACTTTGGAAAGGTTGGCGCACTTACCTTCAGCTACCTTAATTAGATAAGAGCGCACCCAATAAATTGAAATGAATCATTTTATGAAAATCAAAATGAAGCTAGTTGCGGTATTTTTTATTTCTTCTTGCAGTTTAATTTCTGAAAGAGAGCAACTCTTGATATGTTACGTTCATTAGTACATACAAATTGTATCACTCTTTTCAATTTACAAGTTTAATAGAGTAAAAATGTTTTATTTTTCAAATATTTCAAAATAATTGAAATGACCATTTTAACGGGAGGTAACCTCAGTTGTTTACTCTACATACTACGAATAAAACATAACACGTGTTTTCCGGTCTTTTCACGTGAAGTAATTGCATAATTAACAACAAAAAAACACTAATTACTCTCACTTTCACGTATCTATAAACAAAACGTCAGAAGATGTGATATGATTGCCAATTAGACAACTATCTGCGAAAGTGCAAATGAAGTGGATGTCTATAGTTAACTATATTTTATGTTAAAGAGATTTGTTATATTTATTTGCTGAGTCGATTTGTGTTTTTGACTGTTATAAGTCTTTGCATTTTACGCCAAAGCGTTGTCAGTTTGTCTTCGACCAATGAGTTTAAATTCCCTTTGGTGTTTTTTTTAAAGTAACAACGGCAAATATAATACATAAAATGCCACGAAAATGTTCGTGTTTACAGTAATAAAAACTTAATACAAGATGTCATTCTTTACATTATTTGGATTGCAAATGTACATTATGGTGTACTTTTACAAATTGTGACTTGGAATGAGAGTTGTATCATTTGCACTCATACCATATCTCTTATATCTTTTGATAAGAAAAGTTGTCAAATCAATTTATTTCAACGGATATCGTGTTTGTTAACTTTGAATGATTGAAACTTCTACATGTTCTACTAAATATCATAAATGGTTCGAACAAAACATTTGTTGGATCGTTAATATAACGCAATTTGCCAGATCATGTGTAAAATAGTTCAGAGGTAAACATGTCGAAAATGAGATCAATAATTACATGATGTCTTCTGTCTTGACTTCAAACGCGCGTTTCTACGTCAGAGTTATTTTAATCTAAACATTCGGTTCTAGTACTTAAAGTCTTTCAATCCTTTATGGGTGGATTTATGATGTTATGACTGACTTAAGTCTTTAATGTTGTTTATTAATGTTCTTGTGGTTTCCTACACTGTAATGATTTGGCGTTTATGTCGTATCTTTTGAAGACTATATTTAATCATTCATAACGTTTATAGACTCCAAACCGATTAAGAACCTGACATATGGTAAACATGTACACATATGTCTATTGTAAAACAGAGATGTTCAGTCTGAGACCCTTGATATTTTATAAGTTGTCATTGGCCGTTTACTAACTTAAAACTTAAACTTTAAAAGTGTCATTTCGGAACCTTTTATAGCGTACTACGCGGTATGGATCTTGCTTATAGTTGAAGAACGTCCGCTGACCTATAGGTTTTAACCTATAAGGCCGTTGGTCTTGGTTGAGATTTGTCTCATTGACATTCATATCGTATATTCTAATCTTTTTACTGCAAATTCAATTGACTTCTCAAATCATTGTGTTCATGAGCGTTTATATCATTCTCGTACAACAACATTATCTTTTCGTTGGTTTTGTGTCAAAGATATAAAACTTCTTTGTTTTAAAAACAAAGGGATATGACATGAAATAACATTATAACATAAAAAAAACCGCTTTGAATTCATTTCTAAAAAGTCATAATGTTGTGTTATCACACAAGAAAATGCAAGCTGCATAAAACAAAAAAAAGTGGTATCTTGTTGAATGTTTTTCACTTGTTTTCTGTGAACCATGTTTTAGATCTCAAAAAACATACGTAACCCCTCCGAATGTTTGCGCCTGTCAGGAGCCTCTGGCCTTTGTTAGTCTTGAATGATTTTTAGTTTAATTTCTGAGGTATATTTCTGAGTTGATTATGACGGTCATAATCACCGAACTAGTATACATTTTATTGAGGGGCAATCTGAAGCACACCTCCTAGTGCGGTAGTTTCTCGATGCAATGATGACAAATTGGTGACCTTCGGCTGTTTTCTGCTTTTTGATCGGGTTATTGTCTATTTGACACATTCCCTCTTTCCATTATCAAACAACAGAGCAATTATCGAATGCAACATTAAAGCACTCAGCTTGCTTATATAAAATCTTGAAATCCTTAATTGTAAAATCTACAGTTGTATTTTGAAGTTGATATCGTAGAACAACGTTAATTTTTGGGAGACGTGATCTCTTGCACTGTTCATAGTAACATTACAGTACGTCGTGTTGTTGGAAAAAAAGTATTATTTGACTGTATGTACAAAACGTGTTTCAGCAAAACATGTCAGTAAGTGCAATAAGGACACAAAAGAAAATAAAATATATACAATGTTGAAGAAATTACAAACCAAAACAGCCTTTGTAGAACAGTCAAAAATGTCAAATGTCATTTTTTTTAACGAAAAATGTACATGTTCTAAATACATGACGCATGATTTACTAGTTTGATAACAACTCTCCTCAATAAACTTATACCTACTTTTTTTTCAATAAGGATTTGATTTAGATAGTATTACCATTATATGAATAAACGAAATCTATCATAACAAGTTTATCGCATTGTCTTGGACTGCAACGTTAACAATGCCTATAAAAGAGGGGCGAACATTCAAACTCATAGATTGAAAATATAAAATGACAGCGCCATGGCTACAAAACAGATAAATAAGATATAACATAAATTAATAAAGACTAAGCAACACAAAACCCACTTACACTGGGGGTGACTTAAGGTGCTCCGGAAGGGTAAGCAGAGCCTGCTCCATGTGTACAGCAATATATTCATAAGGACTATATCTTGTATAATCATCCTTCCCGGCTGACACAAACAGCCTTTTTGCAAGGATATCCATCTACATGCACATCATATCATGAACACTGTTACTCAAGTCCTAATCTAGCCTTGTTGACCAGGTTGTTCACGGCACCAAGCAAATGCAGGCTGGAGTATATTACAGTTCAAATTAGGGTCAAATATTACTAACTATTCACTTAGCAAACGCCAGTCTTGAAAAGTTCCAAGATAATTAAAACGATGAATAAAATAGTAAAAGAAAGTTAATCTGGGGTATTTTTCATTTATAATGTTATATTTATATGTATATCATTTTGAAATTCATTATAATAAGACAAAAATTGGATAGTTCAAGGTTTTCTTCCTCTTCCCGTGATTTCAGAGGTATGAATAATATACACCATCTTACTATAATATGTAATATATAATAGGCTAACATTTTGCAATAGTAAGTAAAAAATATAATTATGTTTGAATTTAATAATAAGTGTCTCTGGAGCCTACACAATTCTCATTAAGAAGGAAACAGAAAAATTGTTACAAGAATACAATTAATAACAAGCAAAACAAACAAAAAAATGACAATTTTAAAGGTTGATTTAGTGACTAAAAAGCACGACAACACAAAACCGTTAAACAAATAATCGCATATAAGTTATAAATCATTTTTTTAAATCTTAAAAGAGAGAACATCAAAAGGCTGTGAAATTTTTCATCATAAAAATGAATCTTTTATCTACCTCTTAATATAGTATTATTCCTTTGTTCTCATCATTGTGCTTGTAATCATTCTCTATGGAACGCCACAGCTGTCTTATGTTGAACTCTGATATTACTTTATGTTGTTTTATTATAACTTAATGATATTTTGTCTTTACTTAATATGGTTTTGACATTACGTAATGATGTTTTATTATAACTTAATATAGAATAGTCATTACTTGATGATATTTCGATATTACACGATATGGTTTCGTATTAACTTGATATAGTTTTGTCATTACTCAATATGGTTTTGTCATTACTCGATGTGGTTTCCCCATTATTTGATATGATTGTGTCATTAGTCAATGGGGTTTTAACAGTACTTGATGTGTATATGACTTAACGTAATGTAGTTGTTTCATTACATGCTGTGATTTTGTTATTTCGTAATGATGATTTGTCAATTCTTTATAAGGTTTTAACATTACGTAATGATGTTTCCAAATTTGACGATTTTACACTACTTGATGTGTTTGTTTAATTATTTGACGTGGCCTTGTCATTCTTTGATGTGGTCCTGTCATTCTTTGGTCTGGTTATCCCATTACTTGATGGGGTGAAACCACGTGACCAATTCGGAAAAACCTGTTCTATTTTGAGATTTTTGTCCATGTTGTATGTGCCTTGAGAATGCATGAGGCCATCCATCTAATTAGTGTTCATATCAAAGTTCGGGTTATTGTTTGAGTTAAACTTTGAGTTAGTTTTCGAATTCATGTCATGCTTAGAATTAAAGTTCTAGTTAGTTTCGAGTTGGACTTCGAGTTTGAGTCACATTTAAAGGCAGAGTTCTAGTTACAACTTTGAATTTGAGTTACTTCTTGAGGTAGAGTTTGAGAAAGATTCGAATTTAAGTCTCATTTAGATAAATTAAGATTTCTAGTTGAAATTCGAGCCATTTTAGAAGTCTTTTTGAGTTCGTAATTAAATTTTCTATCGCGAAACAAGGGCTTTTGCTCGGGCTTCCAAAGAGAGGGCTAAATAAACAATGTTGCAGTATACAAAACGCAACATAGGAGTTGAAATAAAGTTAGATGTGGTATGATTGCCAATGAGACAACTTTCCATCAGAGTTTGAATGCAGTGGATGTAATAAATCATATATAGGCAACCGTACAGCCTTCAACACTCCGTAAAGTCAGCTACAAAAGGCACTATGTGAGAAAAAAAAATCTATTTTTTTAAAGATTTCAATATGTCGTTTGTTTAATGTGCTTTGGATGGGTATCGCCAAAGTTAAAGTTCAAATTAAAGTTCGAGTTGTTGTTCAGAGTTATTTTGTATGAAAAAGGGGAACGGCATACAATAATAAAAAAATAAAATCCTAAAATTTTTACAGTATTTCGGACATAATTGGGATATCCCCCAACCACTTGGTCCTGTTATTTTATCCGAAGTTCTCAAATAGAAGCAGTATTATAATAAATTTGTATAATAGTCAACGGAACGTTGTGTCTCGCCTGATATTGCTGCTTTCAATGTATAGGCGTAATGTTGATCGGCTGTACATTCATCGTTTAAATAAAATGTTTTTCTGTAGATGCTTTTTCTTAATATTGAGGAAAATCTCCTTTACAAGTTTTAAAACACTTCATAGCGGTAATGAATTTATCATGTCCAAACAGTTTAATTCGGTTTTATTTAAGTAAAACAAAACTGTATGGTTTTCAACAATGAGCAAAACCCATACTACATAGTAAGCTATAAAAGGTCCCTGAATTATGTTACTTTCGACGATGTTGTTGTGTCTCACTGCCGCTACATTGATGTTGTAGGCTCGACACAAATCAAAAGACTAATACTTTAATGTTAAAAAATGAGACACTTCAAATGAACTCACACTTAAGTCACAGGAAAATCGGGGAGGTGTACTCAGACTAAGCGACAAAGCATCAATACTATAAAAAACAAATTCTCCGATTTTTTTTAAGCGTTAATGATCAGTCGAATATATATACGAATATCAATCTTTTACTTTTAATCAATTGAATTCTCTGATCTATCTCGTACTAACTGAAAAATAAACTTTTTGGAATAACTGTTTCACATGTGACGAGGAATATGTTCCAGTTGTCGTAACCATAATAGCTTCATCTTTTACTCGAATGTGAACTTCCAAATAAAATCAAGTCACTCAGTTTGTAATTTCGCTAATAACACGACGGGTGCCACACATTGAGCAGAATCTCCTTACCTTTCTGGGAACCTGAGATCACCCCGATGAATTTAAATTACCCAGTCATACCGATCGCTTGACTCAGCCAATTGAAATTGTTTTTGAAGCCACCGCAACTTTACCATAGTGTTTAACCTCCGTCCCTTCGTCCGTCCGTCCGTCTTTCCGTCCCATTATGGGTATATATTTATTCCGCATAACTCCTCCAACAGTTTGAATCCTAGGAAGTTTTTTTTCTTTAATGTCTGTTTGTACATATATTGAAGGTGTGCTGTATGTGGTCAGGGTTTAATTTCTATTAATATGTGCTCTTTTGGGAGAAAGTTGAACTTTGTCATTTTTGGGAAATTTACTTGCATAACAAGCATAAGGAGGGCGTTTCCAGATAACTCCTCCTACAGTTTGAATGATAGGAACTTATCACTTTGCTAGCTGTTTGTACATGTATTGAAGGTGTGTATGTGGTCAGGGTTTTTACAATTTTTCCCCTTTTAGGAGAAAAAATGAACTTTGTCCTTTTTGGGGTATAAGCGGTTAAATGAGTGGAGTGCGGGGGCATCACTTTGTCTAGTTTACATTTTTGTCTCGTGTTGTGCTGTTACACTACTGTTACAGTCCGATGTTCGCTCACATACATGTTAAACTCCGCCACGTGCACTTTCTTTATGTACCTGCCCCAAGTCAGGAGCATGAAGTTCAATTGGTGTCGTTGTATACCTATGTGTCATATTTGTTTTTTTGTAAAATAGATCGTTAGTTTTTTCGTTCGTTGAACTAGAACTTTTATTCTAAGCATAACATGAATTCGAAAACTAACTCAAAGTTTAACTCAAACAGTAACCCGAATTTTAATATGAACACTAATTAGATGGATGGCCACACACATTCTCAAGGCACATACAACATGGAAATCTATTTAAAAATAGAACAGGTTTTTCCGAAATGGTCACGCGGTTTTACCTCATCAAGTCATGGGATAACTACACCAAAGAATGACAGGACCACATCAAAGAATGACAAGACCACATCAAATAACGAAACAAACACATCAAGTAGTGTAAAATCGTCAAATTTTGAAACATCATTACGTAATGTTAAAACCTTATAAAGAATTGACAAATCATCATTACGAAATAACAAAATCACAGCATGTAATGAAACAACTACATTACGTTAAGTCATATACACATCAAGTACTGTTAAAACCACATTGACTAATGACACAATCATATCAAATAATGATGAAACCACATCGAGTAATAACAAAACAATATTGAGTAATGACAAAACCATGTCAAGTCAATACGAAACCATATAGTGTAATATCGAAATACCATTAAGTAATGACTATTCCATATTGAGTTATATTAAAACATCATTACGTGATGTCAAAACAATATTAAATAAAGACAAAATACCATTAAGTAATAATAAAACAACATAAAGTAATATCAGAGTTCCACATAAGACAGCTGTGGCCTTCCATAATTCTCACACTTTTTTACTTCTTTTTTACTTTGAAATGCAAAAAAACATTGTCATGGTTAAGATTTATAAGACTCGCTCATACCAAATTGGAGGGTAAAATGAAAGCATGGGTCTTTAATCAGATTATGATGCACAGTTTATTTGATATGATATTTCACGGCATTACTTCTAGCCCGAGAACACAGTTATTTCGTAGTGCATTTCTTTAAGACAATAAATGAACGTTAAAAAAATCCCACCTGGGCTTTCTTAATAATAATATAAAAGTGTGGTGTACTACGTTTAGGACAAATTATATCCACATTATCGAAAACTTCATCGGCTCTAACTCAAAATATGGCCAATTTTTTTGTTAAGAGGGCCTTGAATTCTTTTGACAGCTTCAGAATACTAATTTTTAAGCTTTTTCAGCTCGATCAAATCCCTACTTTACTTTATGATTTATGAACCAAATAGTTTTACAGTGTAGTTTCATCCCTTTTCGTGCTATTTGAGGCATAACACATGAGGAATTAAATTTGGAAAGGGTATAAAAAATATGGCAAGTACCACACTGTCTACCCAAGGGACTATATTCGTAGACAACAAAAATCAAGGGACGATGATTGTGTTCCCGGACCATCTGCATTTCAATGTATCGTATAGAACGCCAATGTAACTGATAAGACAGTTCCACAAATTTGGATGAAATTATGAATAAATCTTTATTGCTAATCTGTAATATGTTAATAAACATAAAAAAAAAATGTGGTATGATTGCCAATGAGAAAGCTCTCAACAAGAGACCAAAATGACACAGAAAGTAACAACTAGAGGTCACCGTACGGCCTTCAACAATGAGCTAATCCCATACCGCATAGTCAGCTATAAAAGGCCCCGAAATGACAATTTAAAAAAAATTAAACGAGAAAACGAAACACCTTTGATAAGTATATATGTACTCATTTTTTTTTCGTATTAACGTCACATCTTTCATTTGACAACTGCAATTTTAAATTTATGTCGTTCCCTGGGCAGGATTCAAAACAATAATGTTGGTACGTAAATTACAGAGTAAAAACAAAAGCAATGTGTCCTTAGTTAGAAGCCTGTTGTTCAGTAGTTGTTGTTTTTTGGTGTGGTTCATATTAGTTTATCGTTTTTTATATAGATTAGACCGCTGGTTTTCCTGTTTTCATTGTTTTACACTCGTCATCTGGTGCTCTTTCATAGCTTTCTGCTTGGTGTGAACCGAGGCTCTGTTTGAAGGTACTTTGATTTAGACTTATTAATTTTCTATACATTAATCCTTGGATGGAGAGTTGTCTCATTGGCACCCATGCAACATCTTCTTATCTAATTTCAATAGTAACCTATCAAATCGATTTTTCAAATTTTGTTTTGATTGCAAAAATACGTTTTGTGTAAAAGCCCGCACGTTTTTTATTTTAGCTCGATGGTTAATGGGGTTTTTTTCAGTCCACACCTTAAAGTACAACTGAGGAGATTGGTTTTTTTTTTTTTTTTTTTTTTTTTTTTTTTTTTTTTTGTAATTATTTTATTTTTCAAGATGAAACATGTGAAATTACATAATACAGTATTAGACACAAGGTATAAAAAGTTAATTAGTACTTGTCAGATCGATTAAATCATAATGGTATAACAAGATATAAATATTACAACTGAGGAGATTGTTGCCAATATAATGAATGTTTAATGAACAAAAAAAACGCTGGTCAAGAAAACCAACAATTTCAATCTCTTTAAGAAAACGACAAAACGTTTAACCGTGATGAGCACTATGAACGAACAGAAGAGAAAACGAACACATGCAATCACAAAATATGCCAATGAGCAGAAAAACGCCACCCGTTAAACAAACAAAAAACACCAACAGATCTGCAAAAAAGAAGGAAAGGGATAAAAGGGAAAACGACAACTATAAACAACAGACAAAAATAATTGGGTTAAACTAATGTGTGGGCCCTTATCCATCCCCCTTTAGCTTACTTGGGATAGTGGTGTAAAAGAACATTATCAGAACAGATGTTTATTTTAGTTGAAAGGAGCTTAACTTATCAGATCGAAATAAAGCAGAAAAATACTCTAACAAACAGACTGCACGTTGCAGGTTATTTATACATATTTCTACAATAAAAAAAGACACTAAGTACGTTTTTAGCATACTGAAAGAGTAAATGACATATAGTTCAAAGCCAGAACAATTACTATAAAATCAAGGATCTAAGACTCAACCATTCATTTACTACTCCCCAGTATCCATATACCTTACATAGGGGTTATACTATTAACAACTCACTCAGATTATATAAAACGTCACCAGCGTCTGAGCAGAAAGTTGATGAACCTGGATTTTGTAAAAGAACGTCTCGGCCTTTTTCGAACCATAAAGTCGATCTGAAGATATTAAGACCTTATCGATGAATATTTTGTATCAACTTCACAAATAATACCTGATGATACTATGTATTGTAGCGTTTGCTTTTGTTGCAGCTCTGTTGTTTTTTTTTATTGTATAGTTCGTGTGCTTCCCTTGGTTTTGATCTGAAAAGTCTTTCTTGCTTTAGATAAGGTGAATCTCTAGATTGCTATAAGCAAGGTTAGATAATTGGTCAGTGTTCTTTAAGTTATGCCATAAAAAAAATAGAAGAAAAATTCATTATTTTCAGAAGAAACTAAAACATCCAAACCTTAAAACAACCTTATTATAACTAAAGATATTCATGATACTTGTAATTAACAAAAATTTGATTTTTTATTTCATAAGAAAATGCCTGTACATTTTGTACCAAGTCAGTAATATGGCAGTTGTTATCCATTCGTTTGATGTCTTTGAGCTTTCCTTTTTGAATTTTCCACATGTTTTCACCATTTTAAAATAAAAAGCGGCTTTATATGCATAATTAGATACACAATGATATGATTTATATAAATGATATCATTGACGACAATGGGGAAAAAAAGCTCTAATAAAAATATTTAAAACACTGTTAAAAATCTAACGACTTGTCAATACCTCGTTTAACAAATTGAGCAAATCAAACATAGAACTTTGTTTTAGATCAAATTTTATTTGAAAACGTCAGCCAAAAAGTAATTGTAATGGGCTAAAGAGTAACAGATAAACAGTAAAGTTTGATTCAATTTGATTCTCACAATTATGGGATTTGTAATCTACAATTTTTGTTCTGTATCAAGCCAAAAAAAATATACATCTACAAATGTATCATTTAAAGGCGAAGATAACGTAATATAACTATTCAACAAATTTTTTTTTTTTACATGTGGTGTGCTTGTAAAAGTACATCAGAAAATAAAATAGAAAAGGGGGCAACCGTTTTCGTTTTCCAGATACAAGCTGTTGAAACTTACAGCATGATACGCCAGAAATACAAAGGATATATAGCGAAAATCACAAAAACGACAGTTATTTTTACTTTATAGTGATTTTCCAATTCGTTGGTCAACAGATTTTTTTTTAAATTCGAAATTGGTGCAAAGAATGTCCTTAGCAACCGTGTTGGTTTTCAAGCTATATTCTCTTAAAGTTTGATTTTTAGCGGAGAATTATAAAATATTCGACGACGTTATTGATGTCTACTGTAACGTCACCACAAATTCTACTCTATAACGCTATACCCATTGTACCGTACAGTATTGTCATACTGATCGTCTCTGTGGTTTACACATTTTCCTAAGTAATGGAAATGCTGAAAAGATAGAAGCATAATCGGTTGACATGGTTGATAATGATACAAACTGAAAAATGGTGAAGAATATAACTGATACCAAAATAATGCAAATTGGTAAATAAATATACTGCAAGTGAAAAAAAGTTACTGTATAGACTTTAACTCCGTCTTTTCTTGATTAGACAGGGTTCCACATCTTTTTTGAAATATATGTATTGTTCTAATAATTTTATAGCAAATATAGAGTTGTCCAGATTAGTACAGAATTATTCTATACATATTTGAAAAATTCGGTTATAATATTGGGATCGCTTCTTTTCATTCTCAACATTTCCGATTCGAAGTACTGCGTACACAACTCATTCTATTTGTATAGTTCAGACACTTGCACGTGATTCTACGATTTTACTTTAAAATTTCCTCTCTCGATAGCTTTCCCTTTTCTTTAATTTATCATGGTATCAATGTTTGCTGGAGATTCTTTAACAAAGGAAATAATTTCTTGTACCATTATTTCTTACATTTCCACATCTACATTTCATAAAAAATAAGAAATTTGCAAATGCATATCATCTTGAGAATGGCTATAATAAGGTCAAAAAAAGAACCCGTACATGAATTTCAGAAAAAGAAAACAGATCGGAGTTTTTTTATATAACTTCCGGTTGCATAGATCACTGCCTGTGTTATGCCTTAGCATTGTGTATATGCGTATTGTTTTAAGTGTAATTCTAAAGCTTTCTGCAATTACTGTTATATTTATATGCTGCAAATGTGCTGGTGTGATGATATAAATGTACTGGTGTCGTGAAATAAATGTAATGATGTCATTTAATAAATGTACGTACTATGTAATGCTATACGAATGTCATTTGTAATGGTATACTGCTATACGATTTTACCAGGAGCGATGTTATGAGAATATATTCATCCAGTATGATGCTAAAAATGTTTCTAGTGTAAATTCATTTGAATGTATCCACGGACCAGTATAATGTAAGGAGACCACTTCTAAGCAAGGATCGTAGCTCATAAACTTGGCAATACAATTAGGACCTCTAGAAAGTTCGGAAAGGCAACAAACTTGCTTCGGAAGTTGGCAAGGAGGCTGTCTATAATGTAATGATATACGAGTTTATTTTGCGTATTGTGTCTGTAATTAATGCAAATAAATTGGTTTTGTATATGTAATATAAAAATAAGGAGATTTGCCACAGTTTAAGGTAAATCTATCGGATGTATTTGTTTCTGAGCGTCCTTTCTGGTCATGTTGCAAAATTACTATTTGTTTTACAAATAGTTAACCAAGTATCATTCAATTTATAACAAAATACCTATAACTTGAAATTTAAAGATTGAACTATCAATATATTTTTTTCAAGAAAATTATGCCCGTGACCCTCTATTTTTTTATATATTTCAGAAGTATTAATAAAGGAAATTAGCCCGTGGAATTTTAGACAGTTCTATCGTTTTATGTTTCTAAAATAAAAAAAACTGTATATACACAAAATGAAATACCCTAATTGTGGTTAATTTCAATGTATTGTTACGAAAAAACAAGGTCCGCGATCCCTAGTTTTTATATTGAAATTTGAAATTACTTTGATGATAGAAAAGTCTTTTACAGACGCTTACGAGACATTTATCGCCAAACATGTTGACAACCCAGCTGCCTTATCGAATGAAGTGGATATAAGCAATTATAATAGGCAACCATAAGGCCATCAACCATGAGAAAAGTCCCTAACGTTTCGTCGGTAATAAAAGGACCCGACATAGTAACATTAATTCCTTCACCCTCTCTCTTCTTCCCTATATATATACCTTAATCTTCAATATTGAGACTTGAGAAGAAAAATACTTCTAAACTGTATTCTCTACTTCTGAATGATACACAAAAGAACAACATAAGAATGTACATTTCGCTATCCTTTAGAAATTGGAATTTGATCAAGAAAAAAACTACATGTTCTATTTTTATCATACATGTGTAGTTTCAGTTTCAACTATGGTTCTAAATTTAGATTTTACTTTCCCGAAAAAATTGTGGACGGAATAGAAGACACCTGTTTATATTCTGCTCCGTGAGAACTTAGATTTGGACGAGATACATGTAGATGATTTACTTATTCTGAGATAAATGAGATAAATGTCACAGTGCTAAATCCTTAGTATATGTGTAACGTTTTGTAGACGGAATCTGATTATTCAGTTCCAGTTTTTCGTTCTCTGTAAGGTTTGTCCACTTATACATGTTAAAATTGTTTCACTTTTGGTCGATTACCCTTAACTATCGTTCATACCTTTCACACAAATATCAATTATCCTAAAATGTTTTAGGATAATTTATATTTTTGTGAAAAGTATAAACGATAATTGCATAATAAACGGGACATGCCAACGCCTTTCTAGTTCAACAAACATATTTACGGTTATTTTTCGTTACCTTCAAGAATACGCTACAAGATTTCATCCAAATAATATATTGTGGGGTCAATTCTGTTTTGATTTAAACGAGTATGATATGACTAGAGGCAGAATTGTCACTAGTTTATAATTTTATTTGTTATTCTTAATTTCTGTTGAAATAAATACGAGCGATATTATGTATCCGGTCGCTCCTTCATGAGGCTAAAACAGTTGCAGACTAACACACAATAGGCCTGTGATACTAAAATTTCTGATTGGAGTCAGATAATGTCTTTGAAATTTTGAGATAGCACAGAAATACTTGTTGGGATTCATGATAAACCGTACAAAGTCAATGAAATGATGATTTCTCCCCGGATTTCTCTTTCATTTGCCCATTTCCCATTCATTGAGTAAGGGAGATAACTTGCGTAACAAACGACGAACGTTTTGTATCCCGATTTCCGCTAGAGTCGTGCAATTACGTATTCTTCGCCTTAAATGGGAATTTGGTCAATTTGTAAAATCAAACGCCTTTATTAATCAACAAGATCTATTTCTGTTCCAAAAATGTCAAATAGCACGCGTCCTGTTCGGAATGTTACATTTTTATTATGAAATATAAAAAAAACAGCTTGTTTGTCCCTTGTCTCCGCGGTGGCATAAACATATCAAATTAATTGTTAATAATGTTCTATTAATTAAATATGCCGTGCTAGTTAATTTTTCAGTGCCATGTTACAGGATGACGTGTAGAATGACCAAACTCCGAAACAGTGATGCCATTGCTGCACTAAACTATCATTTTAAAGTCAACGTATCGAGGACGTAGCATCTGTTTCGGAGTTTGCCTTTTATGACATGGCAACAACGTTTCCGAGTGCTATATATATCATGAATAAATTTAGTGCAGTGCATATTACAATATACTCAATGACAGAGGTGTATCCTTGCTAAATTGTCATATATCAGGCATCCTTTTTAGAAATGTGATATTTTTTATTTTTCAATATATAGACCAGATTGTTTGTCTCTTGTCTCCGTGGTGTCATTAACATATTAAATGATTTGTTAATAATGTTCTTTTAATATTAGATATGCCGTGCTGGATCATTTTTCAGTACCATTAAAGAATGACGTGAAGAAGAATGACCCTTTTATGACATTGTACCTAAGTCTCCCAGTGATTTATAAATCATGAATAAATTTAGTGCATTGAGTATAACAATATACTATATGACAGAAATATATCCTTGATAATATGATAGCGCTGAATGGTATTTTTTTCTAAAGAAAATAGGGTTATAAATATTTCATAACTTTAAATGCGTAAAATGACAATATTCTCAAATTATATCAATGAAACCTATGGGATCTCGTGACTAACTGGCAATATCAATAGATAGTTAAAATAGATAAAACCGTAGATAAACTTGTCATTTTTTTATATATAGAAACTAATTTAAATTCAGAAATCAAGAAAATAACAGGCTACTATGAAGCAGGCAAATAATTAAACATTAGTATATAAAATAATAGTTTATTGATAAATAGCTCTGTTGTCAATTTTTAAAACGGAGATTTTGTACGAGCTCTGTCCAATCCAATATGAAGAGTTTATTCACAGAAGATATGATGATAACCAAATATTATCAAAGTCATGCCGCATAACGAACAGAATATGCTTTACTTTTCGGAACAAATCGTATCACTTCTGATGTATTAGTATTTTTATCTAGTAGTTGTATCACGACTTGAGATATAGAAAGTTTTATTCAAATGAGTTGTCTTAATGAAGCCATCCATACTTTATATGACAAACGGATAATTAGATAAAACAGGTAATCTTTGAAATTTAAAATCAGTAACGATCGGTTTTATCTACATATTGGCCTAAAGTTATAACTTATTAGTTGCATTTAAGCATCGCTATATCGATCGATTATCACAACAAAAAGGTTTAACAGGCAATAAATACATAAAAATATTTCCACTGACGTTACAGGAATCAATTTGATATAATTCTTTGATAATGAAGCAAAACGAGAACGTTAAATTAAGGATACAACTTCATAAACACTGTCTTTTATTGAAGACAAACTGTGTCTGAAGAGAAGTCACGTATTTTGTTATAGGTTAATTGGTGTTATGTAGAACATAGCTTTTCTGCAGTATATGATTTTATTAGATATGTTTGTGTTGAGTGTATCGAAGACTAATATGCAATAGCAAATTATTTATTTGCTGGTAAACTATCTGTAGGACAAGTCACGTGTGGAGCTGATATCACTCCCGTTAGGACTAGCCACGTGTGTAGCTGATACCACTCCCGGTTTTGGTTAGGTTCTTCTTGCTCAGTTTTTGATTTTCTATATTATGTTCTGTGTCCGATTGTTTGTTTTACGCCCTAGTCTATAACCTTCCGATATAGTCACTGACAAAAAAAAGTCAATGGCTGTTTTTGTTTAAGTTATCTCTGTTTAATTAATTCACAACTTTCCATTCCGAGCTAGGTAACAAATATATAAAAACAAAGCAAAAGCTCTTGGTAAAACGAATTGTTAGCAATGTCCAGTTTGATATTATCTAGCACAATGATAAAACTCAATGTAGGTCAAATTTTGCTAATATCAAACCAAAAAAGATAAGCAATAATTGTAGCCAACTTATACACTGTGTTATACTATATCAAAGATGAAGTTAAACATTGAAGTCTGCTATTTCTAGGGAAGACAGAAATTGTAAAAAAAGAGACATTGAAAGATGCTGTTATTGGATATTCCAAGAACCCATTCATAAGATCACCAAAACGTTGTTAAGCTATTTATCTTATTTTAAAAACATTTAACACACGTTGCCTTAACACATTTTTGCTATCACACACCATTTTGTTGTTTCAATAAGTGATAAGCGTCCTTCTGGAAATTCGCTGTATTATGTGCGTGTCAGCCCATCTCATAAACATTCAACCCACAATTAGATTGCAGTTAGAAATAATGTTTAGCACACATACACACAATTTAAGACAATACCAATAAACAATCCGTTTAAATGGAATCCAATATTATTGGAGGCTTCAAAGATCTGCAAACAACGTCCGATTACGTGACAGTTTAACGCATAAAAGCCATTGATTTATTGACTCTTAGTAGCAACGTTTAGTCAAAAGCTGGGTTTTCAGCCTAGTACCTGAGTATATAGAATTTGAATATCATATTCAAATCATGTGAAGGACTGTCAATTCATAATACTTATCAAATAAATAGATATCAGTAACCTTTAGACTTACTGAGACTTGGTATCAAAACTAGAATTATAATTATCTGCTGCAATACATTTACTAGAGCGGAGAAAGAGATATTTTAACTCAATAGTTGAAAACATACCGACAATGTCGTAGCAAAAAATGAAAAACTGTCGAAAGACAAGCAACAATACACAAAAACACAAGATAGAAAAACTGAAAACTACATAACTCGAATCCCACGAAAAACGGGGAATGATTATGATTGCTCCAAAAGGGCACCAAATCCTGCTCCGCATGTGGTACTCGTCGCGACTTCACTAGCCCAATAAGAATGGCGAACAAGCATTTATCATTAGTTGAGTAAACATCTTGTCTTTAGAATTGTATAAATATTATTAACCCAAGTTGTTTTTTTGGTTGAATTCGTGTTGCTGTTTTCGTTATCTTCGGGATCCTTTTTTTTTTATTATCAGGATTTGTGGTATTTGATCGTCGTTGTGATATATTGTTCCTTTTTCATTTCATTTTTGTGTTGTTTCTGTTTGTTATGGTCTAATATATAACTTTGTTTTGTAAATATGATATTGTTTAATTCTAACTAATACCTGCAGTGAGGTATTAGGGCAAGATATTTTGACATTTACTGAGTTTAAATAAACAAGGTTTAGTTAGTTTTAGTTTAAACAATATTTTATTCAAATAAATTGAATTGGATGGGGCAACAGGCATAGCCTATGTAAGCCCTCTCCACAATAAACAAGGTTATGACATACCAATAGTTATCCGAAGTGCGGCACATGTCGGGCAAGAAGAAAAACTGGAAAACCACAATTCATTTCGAAAGACTTCAGTTCCCCCATGGTCTTAATTTTGGCAAATATAAGTTATGTAAATTGTTTGAAGACTGTTGTTTTACATTTACTATTTTTTCTTTATCAAGGTGTGTTCCGACTGTATACATTTATTTTACTGTCCCCAATGGGTTTTTTTTCTAATTTCAAATGACTTTTAACAATGTATGACATATGTAATTAAACTTTATTTATTTTTAACATGCATGTCTGTTTATCTTTTTGAGTTAATTTGTGTTTTCCATACCTCTTCAAAACACATCAAGTGCAAGTTATACTTTCATCTTATGACAATTATAATCAATTAATCAAGGAGTGAACGCTTTGGTATTCTTAACCACGTTCTGCATTATCATAGCAATATGTAAGCATCACGAGGTTCTCAAAATGAAAGCAATACTTTATAAATTTTATGTGTTCGAAGCTGTTAAGACTATTCAAAACATAAAATCAGTTGAATAATTATAGTGATCAAAAACATCTCTTCCATGCAGATGTCTTCAATGATTGCCATGTTCACCTCAGGACGCTAGTTAATACATGTATTCTTTATGGTAAAATATACAATTGAAAACAATGATAATAATTCCAGGTCATAACTTAATGTGAAACTTATTGATCGACTACATTAAACTTACGTAAATTCATAGCCCAATAAGAATGGCGAACAAGCATTTATCATTAGTTCAGTTAACGTCTTGTCTTTAGAATTGTATAAATATTATTAACCCAAGTTGTTGTTTTTTTGGTTGAATTCGTGTTGCTGTTTTCGTTATCTTCGGAATTCTTTTTTTTTTATTATCAGGATTTGTGGTATTTGATCGTCGTTGTGGTATCTATTCCGTTTTTTAACTGGATATATTGTTTCTTTTTCATCTCATTTTTGTGTTGTTTCTGTTCGTTATGGTCTAATATATAACTTTGTTTTGTAAATATGATATTGTTTAATTCTTACTTATACCTGCAGTGAGGTATAAGGGCAAGGTATAATGACATTTACAGAGTTTAAATAAATAAAGGTTATTGCATACCAATAGTTATCTGAAGTGCGGCACATGTATAAAGGTAATGTCATACCAATAGTTATCTGAAGTGCGGCACATGTATAAAGGTTATGTCATACCAATAGTTATCTGAAGTGCGGCACATGTATAAAGGTTATGTCATACCAATAGTTATCTGAAGTGCGGCACATGTATAAAGGTTATGTCATACCAATAGTTATCTGAAGTGCGGCACATGTATAAAGGTTATGTCATACCAATAGTTATCTGAAGTGCGGCACATGTATAAAGGTTATGTCATACCAATAGTTATCTGAAGTGCGGCACATGTATAAAGGTTATGTCATACCAATAGTTATCTGAAGTGCGGCACATGTATAAAGGTTATGTCATACCAATAGTTATCTGAAGTGCGGCACATGTATAAAGGTTATGCCATACCAATAGTTATCTGAAGTGCGGCACATGTATAAAGGTTATGTCATACCAATAGTTATCTGAAGTGCGGCACATGTATAAAGGTTATGCCATACCAATAGTTATCTGAAGTGCGGCACATGTATTGAGGTTATGTCATACCAATAGTTATCTGAAGTGCGGCATATGTATAAAGGTTATGTCATACCAATAGTTATCTGAAGTGCGGCACATGTATAAAGGTTATGTCATACCAATAGTTATCTGAAGTGCGGCACATGTATAAAGGTTATGTCATACCAATAGTTATCTGAAGTGCGGCACATGTCGGACAGAAAGAAAAACTGGAAAACCACTATTCATTTCGTAAGACTTCAGTTCCCCCATTGTCTTAGTTTTGGCAACTTTACATTTGTTTTTTATTTAACTGTCCACATGTTTTTTTTTCTAATTTCAAATGAATTTCAACTATGTTTGGAATATGTAATTAAACTTTATTAATTATTATCATGCATGACTTGTCAAACTATGGAAACAATACTTTTTAAATTTTATTTGTTCGAAGCTGTTAAGACTATTCAAAACATAACATCAGTTGAATAATTATAGTGATCAAAAACATCTCTTCCATGCAGATCTGTTCAATGATTGTCATGTTCGCCGTAGGGAGGGACGCTAGTGAATACATATATTCTTTACGGAAATATATACAATTGATAACAGTGATAATAATTCCAGGTCATATGATAACATAGGATGAAACTTTTTGATCGACTACATTAGCAGTATGTTTCAAACCAAAAAAATAAAAAGACAAATAGACAAACAATGCATCTAGGTAAGAAAATGATAAACAAACACACAGCAATAATGTATTTTTTATCATATTATAAGATAGCTGTCTCATTTGAAAACAAATCATTCAGTAGAAAACGGTATCACAAATTTCAAATTTCAATGCGTAAAGGAAAATACTAGTACCTAAATTACTTCAAATAACAAATAAAGCAAAAACAAAATATTGCTGCTTGTTTCCAGATGCATAAGTGCAGGACTAATCAGGTATTTTATTTCAATATTTGTGTTTTTTTTATCGAGGACACAAGAATATTCATGATGAGAAATTAATAATAAAAACAATACGATACAAATAACAGTTGGATACAACATTGAAACTCAACTTTATTGTCGAATAAAATGACATATGAAAGAGGATTTTGTCAGTAGACTATTGTTCTTGTAAACATGTTTGTTGCTCTCTGAAAAATTTGTTGGAAATTGACTATTAGTATTCAAATTACATGTATTCACAATTTGTCTAAATTCTGGACTACTTTGACTTCGGTGTATTGTAAAGATAATTTTCTATGGTTAAACTCGTTGATTATCATTATACATGTATGTTTTTTAGGGTTTTTTGGTGGTCTTAGATGATATCTCATGACAATATATCATATCTTTTTTTACTCAAAAACAATAGAATATATTACCCACTGTGAAGTTATTCGAATGAAAATGAAAGTTTTAATCCTTTCAGAAACGTGAGATTGGAAAATGGAAAAAATGTAGGCAAATGATGTTAAATTTTCTAATGTAGTAAATTATGGATTAAACCTGGTTTTATAGTATGTTAAACCTAACTGCATGTTACAATTAAAGAGAAATGACGTGGATTTGATAAAAAAAAATATGTATATATCACTTGGTAAATAATTCCTTTTACATGCAATATCGACAATCTACCAAGACAACTGTAAGTTCTACATTTTCTATTGACTAATTTGTCTTTGTGTACTTTTTACATGTTTATAGAGATTATCATAATGACTACATCACAGCGCATCTCCAAGAACTTGATCCGTAATATTACATAATAATGCACTCTGTTTAAATCTTGGAAACGTTTGAAAATCAATATAAACAGGAAACTGGCTTGTAACGCTTTTCATATTGTCTATCAAAAATGCAAATGTATTCAAGCTTAATGACAACAGGTTTTTATGGATGCTTGGCAATTTTCTTTACAGTGATTGCATACTCTTCATCAATATGTCTATCGTAAAGGCTTGTTAGACATCTGAAGCCTACAAGGCTAAATGGTTTTAAATGGAAATTTCTGATTGCCATTTATGAATATCTGTGTTAAAACTTTAACGGTCAAGTGACTGGAGAAGAAAACAATATATAAATGCGTGTATAGCATGTTTGTGGTGTAAATACTTCACAGTAATGGTTCTTTTAAAAAAAAACTGCTACAAAAAATCAAAGCTTCGTTTAGAAAACTGTTATCTGTCACGGAAAGCATTAAGTCTTAAAGGACACAGCACACACATCACTATTAAAATTCATTATACGTTTCAGCGGGTAAAATACTACGTCTAGTTACTAAAAGTCCGTAAAACATTTTCGATAACAGAAATAATATAAATATAAACTTTACTACTTTAAATTATTTGAATTATTTATTATCATATTTGAAAGGTAATGTTATTTAAATAATATACTTATTATAAAAATTGAAGCATTGACATTTTCTTATTAGCTGAAATGCATAGAGAAAGAAATAACTATTAAAATCCCGTTTGAAGATTAAAAAAAAATAATAATTGATAGAGCAATAATATGGCTTTTCTCACCAAAAAAGCAGGAATTGCTATCCAGAGCACATTTCACTGGGGTTTTTTTTTTTCGTTGTGTTTTTCTTTCTGATTATGCATTAGATATTTGGAAAGAAATGGATGTTTAGCATTTTTAAAATAGTCAATCAATCATATGATTTGTCTGTTTCCGTCTTTTTAGCCATATATTGACTACCTTTTATCAATATTCATTTTAATCATGGCATGTCTGTATTAATGTATGCTCGTATATTACAAATTCTGAATTAATTTCTTTTTAGAAAAGTATGGAAATCAAACTTTAACACACTGCTACCCACTTTTTGAAGATGTTCTCTTCATGATGTATCCTCTTTGGGTAGAATTGCTTGCAGAATGAATGTTTATGGATGCAGAAATAAATTACGGTTATGTTAAAAATGTGTTCTAACAAACATGAAAAACCCCTGGAGGGGTGTAGTTTGACCGTTCAAAGCCAAATTGAGAACAATTGACTCACTAACATGAAAATGATCAATGGTGGTGGTTACTGGAGTGTGTTGTTGTGATGAATCTCCACCTCTTATTGTCCAGCCATTATTTCCAAGGGATGGTAGTTCTCAATCTTTGATCAGAGATCATATATGTTCCAAACTACGTATCATCACTACTCCCAATAAGACCCACGTCATATAGAGTGTAGTGTTGCGGAGTACGTAGAACAGATATGGACTCTGCACCAAAGATCGGATAGTTTTCAATTTAATAATGTGAGTTTTCATTTAACATTAACTGACTATGCGGACTGGGCTTTGATAATCGTTGAAGGTCGTATGGTGACCAAAGGTTCCTTCTTTCTGCTTCATTAAGTCTGAAACGTTTTTTTGTTAATTTACTAATTATATTGCTATATCTATATTTCTGCTTTTCAACTTGATGTTATAAGAGCCTTTGTTTTTTTACACTAAACTTCGATTATTTAGATATAAATAAATAATCTTTCATAATAGTTGCGTATCAAATGTCATTGACAGCAGTCTATTGTAAGAATTTCTATCTGTCTCTGTGGTATTTAAACAAATTTACCCACGTAATGACAAGTATTGAAATCTAATTTTACACCATGTATTAAATAAAACTTTCTCCCGGTAGGTTATGAAATTCTAATGATCGGCTGCAAAAATAGACATAAAGATGAAATACAAATACCATGGCATACAAAACATATAATCCCATACATTACAAGTACAAAAATGTTAATTCAACTTAAATATTATAAATGGAACCCAAAGATTAAAAGAAAGCTGAACTTAATGATTCTCCCGACAATAATTTCAGAAGGAAAACTCTAAATAGGGAGATAGATTATTATCATCTTCAAAAGTCTGGTGTATAAAACACAAAATACATGAACATGTTAATTGTGCTTCGTTGAAAAGGTAATTACAAAGAAGTATTATCATTTATCAGCAAAAAAAATACATGGTTTGGAATTTAATCAGAAAAAGACAAAATAGTACAGCGATTCACTCTGCAATACAAAAGCAGTGATGAGGTATTAGTTTGATGACCAAATAAAAAAAGACGCAATTAAGATATCTATTTATGACTTTTATGAAAATCAGATGAAAACCTTTCATTTTTCGGGGCTTAACCTCTTCTTATATGAGAGGCTAACATATCAAACAAATCTTAAAAAAAAACATCCGTTTGCAACATCGATTCGTTTACTTCAAAACAGGTTATCGGAGTGTTAAATGACAGTAAAGTGATACTAAAGATCTTAAACTTAAATGTAAAATCATGCTTTCATTCCCTTTTATATTAATGACTGTTATTCTCATTGCTAGATTCTCAGAAAAGAAAAGAAATATACAATTTTATGCATTATATCCAGAACTAAACCTTACAAAATTCCAATAAAGAAAAAGACACATTTATTTTTTCTTATAACCAATATTATTTAACAAATTTATTTTCACCCAAAAAAGAAATACCAAACATATTGATTGAACGACAATATAAGTGTAACCTTTTTCAAACCTTCAATTAAGCAACAATACTAAACCTTGAATATAATTCATCAACAACTTAGTTTATGATTAATATGACTGTGACGAGCTAATTGCCACGTAGAAGTTCTGAAGGTAAAACGTTACTTTAGCAATAAATCACTTTGTTAAAAAGAAATATCTGAACAGTTTTAACTTGTCGTGTGTTGTTGTAATTAAGATTCAATGTTGATGAATTAAGGCTAAAAAGACAAAAACGGAACAACTTTATATTTAGAAGCTTTGACAATTCGGAAATAGCCGTGACCATCAATCTGTGATTATCGTTGCTTTCTCCATCACTATTGCTACAAAAGACGATCTATCCATTGATTAGAAAACCAGTTAACATTGGTTTTCATAAAGGACAAGCTCCCGATTTTGCTTTTAATTGCTGTCGGCACCCACGATGAAGGTCAATGGAAAGTTCTTAGATGCATGATTTGTTTATTAGTTGTCAGTGGTTTTGAACTTGTTTTGATCAGTAGCTGTAAGTACTCTCAGATCAGTACTTAGTGTATTTTTGTTGTTGGGATATACGATTGCAAGTACCCGACCACGTCCTCTCTATGTAGTATTTCTTTTTGTATCCATCTAATGATTTAAGACTTTTTCTACTGATTTATAGTTTGTTCTTATGTTGTACTGTTGCACCATTGCCCCAGGTCAGGGGAGGGTTTGGATCTCGCTTACATGTTTAACCTCTCCACATTCTGAATGTATGTATTATGTGCCTGTCTCAAGTCAGGACCCTGCAATACCAGTGGTTGTCGTTTGTTGATGTGTTACATATTTGTTTTCGTTCATGTTTTGTACATAATTCATGCCTTTCGTTTTCTCTTTTGAATTGTTTTACATTTGTTTTTTCGGTGCCTTTTATAGCTAACTATACGATATGGAACTTGCTCATTGTTGAAGGCCGTACGGTGACCTATAGTTGATAATTTCTGTGTCAATTGGGCTATTGTAGAGATGTGTCTCATTGGCAATCATACCACATCTTTTTTTTTATATTTGTATACTGTTGAAATACAGTAAGTGTTTGATGGAGATAATATAACGAATAAACTCATCATAAATACCAGGACTAAATTTTGTACAAAAGACTCATCAGTGACGCTCGAATCCAAAAAAGTTTAAAAGGCGAAAATAAAGTACGAAGTTGAAGAGCATTTTTTATTTGTTTCGATAAGTTTAATAGCAGATTATAAAATATATATCTATTTTAACACCAAATACCGTAATATAACTTAAACGTATATATTGACGCCCTCCAAAATTTTACATTGAACGCACAATGGACAAAATTTTGACTTAAAGAAAAACAGAACAGACAAACAGCACTTCAAAATAAATATTAAGCAAATTCAAAGATATAACAACCCACAAGTGTACTTGATAAGGTATACATGCCGTTTTCGTCGGTGTTATTTCAAAATAATAGTTCATACAAATGTATTCAATATAGTAAGTTAATCGGGTTAGTTCTAAGCAATGCATGTGGATTTAAATTTGAAAGATGCTCTTTGTGCTTTATTTTTAATATTTGTTTGTTTTGTGATTGTGACACAGTGATGACTGCTGTACCCATATTTTGACTATTTACCTATTATATCTGTTTTGTTCACGCATCGTTGTAAATATAATGTAATTTGATACGACTGTTATACAAGTGAGAAGTTTAGCTTTATAAAACCAGGTTCAATTCACCATTTTCTACATAAGAAAATGCATGTACCAAGTTAGGAACATGACAGTTGTTATCCACTCCTTTGATGTGTTTGAGCTTTTGAATTTGCCATATGATTTGGACTTATATCTAGAAGTTGACTATGAGGTTTGGTTGAAAACAAAACTTTACGGCAAAAGAGATGATTTTAGATTGTGAACTTTTCATTTTTAAATTAAGAGGTGAAGTTGATATCATCACTTCGTAAATTTTATGGACGCCATCACGAGTTGGTTGATCGTTATGGAATATCCGTTATACATATGATATCGGATATGTCCTTTATGTCGTAACTACAATCCCGTTCCCTTTTAACGTACGTGACCTACCGAATTATACTATTTACCGACTTTGTAATAACATAAGCAGCACGACAGATCCTACATGTGGAGCAGGATCTGATTACCCTTCCGGACCACCGGAAATCACCTCCAGTTCTCGATGAGATTTGTGTTGTTGATGTACCCCTATTAGTGCCATTTTGTTCACGCATCATTGTCAAGATAATGGAATGTGATGCGACTTATGTCCGAGTGAGAGGTTTAGCGCTATACAACCAGGTACAATTCACCATTTTCTACATTTGAAAATGCCTGCACCAAGTCAGGAATATGACAGTTGCTGTCCATTCGTTTGATGTGTTTTATCATTTGATTTTGCTATTTGATTAGGGACTTTCCGTTTTGAATTTTCCTCGGAGTTGAGTAATTTTGTGATTTTACTTTTTATTCATTTTCTCCGATTTATACTGTTATATAGTTTGGCAAAGCAATTTTGGATATATTTAGTACTATCCCAAAGTATATCGTTTCTAACATTCACTACAAGTATAACCTGATGAATTTTATTGACGCCACTACGAGCATGCCATTATGAACTATCTGGTTCACAGATTATGACGGATACGTTTAAACTACAATACCGTCCTCTTTTCTCCATATGTGACATCACTAAATCAGACTGATGTCAAAATGTGTTCTTACATGAGAAATTCGATGAGTGCCCCTTATTAAGTAGGATTTTTCTACCCTCCTGAGCTAATATTATTACTTCTAGTTTTGTTTAAAGGGAGTTGCTTTTGCCTATTTTTAATTCTAGCTCTTTGTTTTTTGTTTTTTGTTTATTTTGCAATTTGTGTGTTGTCCTTCCCGCTGAAATCTTTCTCGTGAAAAATTGTAATAAAATAATTTCAAAATGTTACAATCAGTCAGTCTGTAGGATTAATAACATATGGATGGTTTACAAAATTGATGATGACTCAGGGTAAGAAAATGACTAATGCGTCCTGCCGAATCACTTGCTATTGTGTATCAAGTAATTTTACAAGAATTACAAGACGGGTGTAAGATGCGCTTCTGGATTTACTTGCCCTTCTAAAGCAAATGAGACATTTACAGGATTATGGTGAAATTATGTTGTTCAATTTTAAGTTTCCTAGATTTATTCTCTTTTTTTATTATTGTTTTCATCTTTCTGATGACGTTAACAGTTTGTCTTTCACTTATATTATCAACGCCACATTCTGTATCTGCCAATCCGAAGTCATGATCCTTTAAATTAATGGTTGTGATTTCTTTCTGTTTATCATATTTGTTTATCGTTAATTTTTGCGTACAAGCAGACCGTAGGTAACTCGTTACCAAGTGGTCTAGGTAGTTACTACTGTATTCACTAACCAGTTAATACTGAAGTTGTGAGCTCGAACCACGCTCGTGCGAGTTCACTCGACTCCAATGGTAATTGACTAGGGCTGTAAGTTTTCCTAAGAAGGTCGGTGGTTTTATCCGGGCACTCCCTCTTCCTCCAACAATACAAACTGGCCGCGACAAAACAGTCCAACAGCGATGCTTCAAAGTGGCGTTAAAACAAAAAAGATCAAGTCAAATCAAATGAAACAGACCGTTTGATTCTTCTTTGCATTGATTTGCATTTGTCATATCTTGATTTTTAGAGCTTGCTTTGTGCTTTTGTGTTTTGCTTAGTTTCGAAAGCCTTGCGATGATCTAGCGTTGCTGATTTCTGTGTTCTGTGTTGGTCACTGACAATCTTTTTGAAGTGGAACTTTACTAAAAGAAGCGATATGGGCTTTGATCATTGTTTTTTGCTGTACGGTGACCTATAATTGTTAATCTATGTGTCATGTTGGTCTCTTGTGGGGAGTTGTCTCATTGGCAAGAATACCACATCTTCTTTTATATATATACTACATCTTCTTATATTGAATTTTTACCTTATGTATCTTTCGTCTCGTTTTGATTTTGTTTTACTTTGTTTCTTTTGTGACACTTGAATTGTTTCCTGATTTGCATTCTAGAAATAAACTTTCACATATTATTTTTAGTTTCTTTACTGTTGTTCCTGATAAAGCAGAATAAGTCTTAACATATTGATCAATGCTGCACTCATTCGTGTGTTCAAGATATTTCTTAAACGGCTGGTTGTAAATTGTTTTGATTTATAGATAAAATCACATAATAAAAGATGTTCTTTTAGTTCAATTTGGAGAAAAAAAATCTTACGTACTTTTCAATGGACTATTTAAAAAAATCGAAACAATTTCTAATATTTCTAAAAATTTTAGCCTCTAGACAATGCAATTATGCTGTTTTTTTAACTCTCTCTCTCTCTCTCTCTCTCTCTCTCTCTCTCTCTCTCTCTCTCTCTCTCTCTCTCGGCCATTGCTAACCCATCAGAAAATACACCTTGTAAAGGTGCACGGCTAAAGCAGTAATGGGTTCTCCTCCGTCGGCGCTGTACACGATGACAGTCCATAGGCGAGAACACCACTGCCTACCAGAACTTTGGTAAGGTTGGCGCACTTACCTTCAGTTACCTTCATTAGGAAAGAGCGCACTCAATAACTTGAAATGAATCATTTTATGAAAATAAAAATAATGCTAGTTGCGGTATTTTTATTTCTTATTCTTGCAGTTAACATTTAGTAAGAAAGCAACTCTTGATATGTTACTTTCATTTGTATAAACAAATTGTATCACTCTATTGAATTTATAAGTTTGAAAGAGTAAAAATAATTTATTTGTTACATATTTCAAAATAATTGAAATGAACATTTTAACGGGAGGTAACTTCAGTTGTTTACTATACATACTACGAATAAAACATAACACGTGTTTTTCAGTCTTTACACGTGAAGTAAGTGCATATATAATTAACAACAAAAAACACAAATTACTCTCATTTTTACGTATCTATAAACAAAAAATAAAAGATGTGATATGATTGCAAATTAGACAACTATCCGCGAAAGTGCAAATGAAGTAGATGTATATAGTTAACTATATTGCATGTCAAAGAGAAAAGTTATTTTATTTGCTTAGTTGGTTTTTGTTTTTGACTATTATGTGTCTTTTCATTTACGCTAAAGCGTTGTCAGTTTGTCTTCGACTTATGACTTTAAATTCCCTTTGAGTTTTAAGTAACAACGGCAAATATACCACATAAAATGCCACGAACGTGTTCGTGTTTACAGTAATAAAAACTTGATACAGGATGCCATTATTTACATTATTTGGGTTGCAAATGTACATTATGGTTTACATTTCCAAATTGTGATTTGGATTGAGAAGTTTCTCATTGACACTCATACCACATCTTCTTATATCTTTTTAGAAGAAAAGTTGTCAAAACAAATGATTTCAACGTATATTGTGTTTAAAATAGATATAGGAAGATGTGGTGTGAGTGCCAATGAGACAACTCTCCATACAAATAACAATTTAAAAAGTAAACCATTATAGGTTAAAGTACGGCCTTCAACACGGAGCTTTGGCTCACACCGAACAACAAGCTATAAAGGGCCCCAAAATTACTAGTGTAAAACCATTCAAACGGGAAAACCAACGGTCTAATCTATATAAACAAAACGAGAAACGAGAAACACGTATATATTACATAAACAAACGACAACTACTGTACATCAGATTCCTGACTTAGGACAGGTTGTTTACTTTGACTGTTTGAAACTTCTGCCAAACATCATAGATGGTTAGAACAAAACATTTGTTGATTCGATAAAGTAACGCAAATTTGTGACGTATTAAGTGTAAAACAATTTATATAAACTAGTTTACCGCGTTGTCTTGAACTGCAAAAATGTCTATATAAGAGGGGCGAAAGATACCAAAGGGACATTCAAACTCATAGATTGAAAATATAAAATGACGACACCATGGCTAAAAAATGAAACACAAACAGATAAATACGATAAACCATACAAAACTCAAGACTAAGCACACAAACCCCACAAAAGAGTGGGGGGGGATCGCATGTGATCCCGAAGGATAAGCAGATCCTGCTCCATATTTAAAGTAAGATATAGGTTATATCTTGTACTATCATCCTTTCCAGCCTTTTTAGCAAGGATATTCATCTACATGCACATTATATCATAAACACTGTTATTTAAGTCTTAATTTAGCCTTGCTGACCAGGTTGTCCACGGCACCGAATATATATAAAAACGTGTACAGGTCGAACCATCTTGCCAACAATGTCAATACTGACCGATACTAAGTGAAAAGTCGTTAAAGAAACATGTTTCTGTTACATAACTTTGTGTTTGGACAACAACTATATTACAGTAAAAATAAGTGACAAATATTACCAACTATTCACTTAGCGAACATCAGTCTGCTAAAGTCCCAAGGTAATGAAAACGATGGATAAAAAAGAAGGAAAGTTTGTTATGTTGTTTTCATTTATAATGTTATATTTATACATATTTCATTTTTGAATTGATAATAATAAGACAAAAATTGGATAGTTCAAGATTTCCTTCCTATTCCCATGATTTCAGAGGTATAAATGAAAAACACCGTCTTACTTTAATATGTATAACTCGCAAGACAATGTTATCACTTGGCAATAGTAAGTAAAAAATATAATGATGTTTGATTTTTATAATGAGTGTCTATAGAGCCTTCAAAATGCTCATCAAGAGGAAACAGGAAAAGTGGTACAAAACTTCAGTTATAAACTAGCAGAACATAATAAAACTTAAAACTCTACATTTTGATTTAGTGAAGAAAACGCACGAAAACACAAAATCCTTCAACAAATAATCACATATAAATAATAATTCTTTTTTTTTCAAATCAAAAATAGTAGATTAAAAGGCTGTGAAATTTTCCATCAAAAACTGGATCATTTTATCTGACTCTTAAATATAGTATTATTCCTTTGTTCTTATCATTATGGTGATACTCTTATTTTCTCACGCTCTTTTCTTCGACATGAACAAAACATTGTCAAGATTTATAAGACTCGTTTGGACCAAATTGGAGGGCAAAATCAAAGTATGGAGCTTTAATAAGAATATGATGGACAGTTATCTGATATGATGTGTCAGGGCATTGCATCTGGCCCGAGAACACAGTTATTTCGTAGTACTTTCCTTATAACAATAAAAGAAAATTTTAAAATTACCACCTGCGGTTTCTCAATAATTGTTTAACAGTGTTGTGTACTACTTTTAGGACAAGTTATATCAAAATTATAGAAAACTTCATCAGCTCTAACTCATAATATGTACAGCTTTATGTTAAGGGGATCTTGAATTCTTTTGACAGCTTT
>CM034357.1:36813626-36854806 GCA_019925275.1 Mytilus edulis
TCTGATCAGCGATTATTTAAAAGAAAAACATAATCTATTTCAGTTATAAAATTGTCATATATCACGCATCCTTTTCAGAAATGTTATATATATATATTTTAATATAAATTATAAAAACCAGCTTGTCACTTGTCTCCATGGTGGTATAACGATTTAACGATTTGTTAGTAATGTTCTATTAATATTAAATATGCCGTGCTAGATCATTTTTCAGTACCATTAAAAGATGACGTGTAGAATGACCCTTGTATGACATGGTACCAAAGTCTCCTAGTGCAATATAAATCATAAATGAATTGAGTGCATTGAATATAACAATTTACTCTATGACAGAGATATATCCTTGCGAATTTGATAGCGCTTAATAGGGTTTTTATTTCTATAGAACAAAAAGATTGTACATATTTTATGGCTTCAAATGCGTAAAATAACGTTTTTAGTGAGTTGAATATTACAAGATAATGAACTTCAGAGATAAATCCTTGTAAATATGATAGCCGTTAATAGTATTTTTATTTTCAAAAATATCAATTGATGCTATGGGTTTTCGTTCACAAACTGACAATAGCAATATCTAAATAAAATTGATAAACTGAAGATTAATTTGTCACTTTGTCATATAAAGAAACAACAGCGTAATCAGAAATCAAGAAAATGGCAGGCCACTGTAGCAAATATTATAAAAAGTCATGTACATAAATGTCACATAACGAACAGAGTTTGCTTTTCTATTAGGAACAACTCTTTTCACTTCTGATATATTAATATTCGTATCTCATAGTTGTATCATGATTTGTGATGTAGAAAGTTATATTCAAAGAAGTTGTCTTGATGAAACCATCTATACTTTATGTGACAAACGGAGAATTAAATAAAACAGGAAATATTTA
The DNA here is from genome assembly GCA_019925275.1 of Mytilus edulis. Taxonomy (NCBI): domain Eukaryota; kingdom Metazoa; phylum Mollusca; class Bivalvia; order Mytilida; family Mytilidae; genus Mytilus; species Mytilus edulis. Next base: position 36,814,517 of record CM034357.1, read on the forward strand.
AATTTAAAATCAGTAACGATCGGTTTTATCTACATATTAGCCTAAAGTTATACTTAATAGTTGCATTAAAACATCACTATATCGATCGTTTAAACACGATGAAAAAGGTTTAACAGGCAATAATTACATAAACATGTGTACAATGATGTTAAGCGAATCAATTTGTTTATACTTCTTTGATTATGAAGCAAAACGGTAACGTTTAATTAGGTATATAACCCAATAAATACTGTCTTTTATTGAAGACAAACTGTGTCTGAAGAGCTGTCACGTCTGAAATCATTTATAATCCATGTTATATCAGCAAATATAATGTCGTCACAATCTTGGATAATAACACTGCTGTTGTTTGGTTTCGTGTAGCTTAGCTTTTAGTTTGTTATGTTGAGTTCCGTTTACTATCTTTCTGCGTTTTATTCTTTTTTACCATTGCATTGTCGGTTTGTCCGTTCGTTTTTGACTTAGGAATTTGAATTCCTTTGGTTAATTTTGCCTCTTTCTTTGTCAAGTTAAATATCTAAATAACTGCTTTCAAATGTTTGATAATGTATTCTGACTAGTATTTTGTAGTGTTAATGAATGTTCTTGTCAGGTGAATAAAGTTCACCGTTGAAGAAGTACTAGCCAGAGAAGAATAAAAATACCAACTGAAAATCAAGCCGACCTAAAATTCATTATATTTTATCCAACATGTTTGTCATAAGGAAAGGCATGTACCAAGTCGGGAATATCACAGTTGTTTTCCATTCGTTTGATCGGTTTGAGTTTTTTATTTGTTAAGAAAACTATTTGGTTAAACAATGCGTCAAAAATATATATTCTCCCTTGATTTGGGCTTTTGCAACTGGCAAGTTTTGCACACAGAAGCAATAAATGGCAAACACATATACCATATTGCAGCCAACGACAATGTCTGATCCAAAGTTACTGAAATCAGATAAGCACAACACAAGGTGGCGGGAATAAACATACGTTTGTGTAACGTCAGCCCTTCCTTACCCACACAGTGGTTTAACATTACATCATATGAACAAACTGTTGAAATCAGTTGGAAAAGGATTGACTCGTCAAACTGTCACACAGCACATTATAAAACAGCAATCAAAAAGGTATTGATCATAAATTAATCAAAGTCATCACAAACTGTTTGCCAGTGAGAAACGTTGGAAGTAAAGATTTAGTTGCAGGCTTTGCTGTCCTCTGTTGTATCATTTTCATTTAGTGAATGTCTCTCATTCAGATGAGGTCAAATACTGATCATTATTTATTTTAGATGGTGTCCTAAACGTGCGATATAAGCATGTTGTGTATGTTTTCTCGGTATCTGCGTAGATATACGCAATTCATTTAAATAGGTGGAAATTGTAATATATTTTCGTTATTTTCACTGTCTATATCGTTAACTTGGATATGTTTTAAAGCTCGACTCGAAACTGCTTTATAGTTACAAAATACGGTTTTGTGACTCTCTAATTAATTTGAAACTGACATGATGTTTCTATTTGAGCGTGCTGCTTATAACTAACCTATGTGTTGATGATACCATCGGGAACTAACAGACTATCTGCAGCGGTTTCTATCTAATGCTATAAAAACTATGCGTCTACAGTTCATCTTTTTATTGAACCTTAATCAGGAAACCTGAAGCCAAATATATAAAAGCCAAGGATTTGTGGATTTGTAAGTACCGAAACACGTGGACCAAAAAAGACCTAAAAATAACCAAATCAATCTAAGGTTAACTTTGCCTGAAACCTTTTTTTTTGTAAGAATGTTTTTATTTACAAATTCCAATTACAGAAACGTTTACGATATTTGATATTTGAATTTCGTTATAGGTTAATTGGTGTTTTGTAGAATATAGCTTTTCTGCAGTATATAATTTTTTTGTTGCACTACCTTCTAAATCATAAACACTTTTATTAGATATGTTTGTGGTGAGTGTATCGAAGACTAATATGCAATAGCAAATTATTCATTTGCTGGTAAACTATCTGTAGGACGAGCCACGTGTGGAGCTGATATCACTTCCGGTTTTGGTTAGGTTTTGTTGCTCAGTTTTTGATTTTCCATATTATGTTCTGTGTCCGATTGGTTGTTTTACGCCCTAGTCTATAACCTACGATATGGTCAAAGACCAAAAAAACGTCAATGGCTGTTTCAAACCAAAAAAGGTAAGAAATCATTGTAGCCAACTTATACACTGTGTTATGCTATATTAAAGATGAATTTTAATGATGAAGTCTGCTATTTCGAGTGGAGATTGAAATTTAAAAAAAGACACTGAAAGATGCTGTTATTCTATCCTTCATAAATCACCGAAACGTTGTTAGGCTATTTGTCTAATTTTGAAAGCATTTAACGCACGTTGACTTAACCCAATTTTGATATCACACACCATTATATTGTTTCAATAAGCGATATGTTTCCTTCGGTATATACGCTGAATTATGTGCGTGTCAGCCTATCTCGTAAACATTCAACGCACAATTAAATTACAGTTAGAAATAATGTTTTACAAAATTACACACAATTAAAGATGATACCAATAAACAATCCGTTTAAATGGAATCCAATTATAATGGAAGCTTCAAAGATCTATAAGCAACGTCCGTTTACGTGACAGTTTAACGCATAAAAGCCATTGATTTGTTGGATCTTAATAGCAATAATTAGTCAAAGCTGATACAGATTTTTCAGCCTAATACCTTAGTATATAGAATTTTAATATCATATTTAAATCCTGTGATAGACTGTCAATTCATAATACTTATCACATGCATAGATATCAGTAATCTTACGACTTACTGAGACTTGAGATCAAAACTTGAATTATAATTACCTGATGCAATACATTTACTAGAGCGGAGAAAGATATCAAAGAGATATTTTTACTCAATAGTTGAAAACATACCAACAATGTCATAGCAAAAAACGAAAAACAATCGAAAGACAAGCAACAATACACAAAACACAAGATAGAAAACTAAAGACTACATAACTCGAATCCCACGAAAAACCGGGAATGATTTCAATTGCTCTAAAATGGCACCAAAACCTGCTCCGCGTGTGGTATCCGTCGCTACTTCACCATTCCAATTACCATGGTGAACAAGCGTTTACCATTAGTTTAGTAAACGTCTTGTCTTTAGATTTGTATAAATATTATTAACCCCAGTTTTTTTGTTTGAATTCGTGTTGGAATTTTGGTTGTATTCGGTCTTTTTTTTTTTTTTTTTTGTGGTATTATCAGTATTTTATTGATTTGTGGTTTTTGGTCGTCGTTTCGGTATCTTCTCCGTTTTTTAAATGGATATATTGTTCCTTTTTCGTTTCTTTTTTGTGTTGTTTCTGTTTGTTACAGTCTAAAATATAACTTTGTTTTGTAAATATGATATTATTTAATTCTAACTTATACCTGCAGTGAGGTATTAGGGCAAGATATTTTGACATTTACTGAGTTTAAATAAACAAGGTTTAGTTAGTTTTAATTTAAACAATATTTTATTCAAATAAATTGAATTGGATGGGGCAACAGGCATAGCCTATGTAAGCCCTCTCCACAATAAACAAGGTTATGACATACCAATAGTTATCCGAGGTGCGGCACATGTCGGGCAAGAAGAAAAACTGGAAAACCACAATTCATTTCGAAAGACTTCAGTTCCCCCATGGTCTTAATTTTGGCAAATATAAGTTATGTAAATTGTTTGAAGACTGTTGTTTTACATTTACTATTTTTTCTTTATCAAGGTGTGTTCCGACTGTATACATTTATTTTACTGTCCCCAATGGGTTTTTTTCTAATTTCAAATGACTTTTAACAATGTATGACATATGTAATTAAACTTTATTTGTTATTAACATGCATGTCTGTTTATCTTTTTGAGTTAATTTGTGTTTTCCATACCTCTTCAAAACACATCAAGTGCAAGTTATACTTTCATCTTATGACAATTATAATCAATTAATCAAGACTATTCAAAACATAACATCAGTTGAATAATTATAGTGATCAAAAACATCTCTTCCATGCAGATGTCTTCAATGATTGCCATGTTCAACTCGGGAATGCTAGTGAATACACATATTCTTTATGGTAAAATATACAATTGAAAACAGTGATAATAATTCCAGGTCATAACTTAATGTGAAACTTATTGATCGACTACATTAAAATTACGTAAATTCGTAGGCCGAATACACCTAAAAATAGACCATTTTCATGTTAACGACCATTGACTCCAGTTTCTATATTTTTTCAACAGGTTACTAACTCTGTGATAGGACATACTCGTATCCGGTCAATTACTAGCAAAATCTAAACATATGATCGGTGCAACTTGGGAGTAAAGTTTACTGTTTTCCGATGTATTTTTCATGTATAATACCCATTTAACAGTTAACTTTCCCTCAAAATTGATTAAAATCTTAAATTTACTTATTTAAGTTGCTCTTGCTTGACCGAGTACCAAGATGTTCTACGACTTAGAAGGTGACCTATCGAAAAAATATCAATTCCAGAGTCAAGTCGGTTATTTGAAAATTAACTATTGACTTAAGACGACAGTCCATGTATATGTTTTATATTCATGCCGATATAGATTATGACTTGATAAAAAAAAATGGAGTCGCTTATAATTTTGTATACATATTTTCTAAATAAACATTTTTTTATTCATTCTTATACAAGAAAGTCGAAGGATACAAAGGTGACATTCAAACTTATAAATAGAAAATAAACTGATAACGCCATGACATAAAAAGAAAAAGACAAACAGACAAACAACAGTACACAAAACAAAATAGCAAACCTAATGATAATTGGAAACTGGGACTGTGCCTTAAGGGGGTAGACCTTGGTTCAGGGAGATAACTCTGTAAATCAGTTAAGCGTTTGTTAAAGACAAGTTCATCAATGTATTTTAAGCATTTACCTGAAATAGATTGAAAATAATCTATGTAACCTAGAAGCTTAGAATATATTTTTGAAAATTGTTGACACAAACGTACTGATGATTTTAAGAGTTATTTCCCTTAACCTAGGTCTACCTCCTTAAGAGACCAAAGAGATGAAAACAGCTCATGGCTACCAATGAGTCTTCAACACAGCGAGAAAATCCCGCACCCGATAACTGACGTAGGCTGGTCATGAGACTAACAAAGATCAAAGGCTCTTGACTTTTGACGAGCGCAAATATGCTGCGGGATTTAATATGTGTTGTGAAACCTCAACCTCTCCCTATACATCTATAAGAATCTACAAGAAGTATAAACAAACACACAGATATAATGTATTTTTCATTTTATTTTAAGGTAGCTTCCACATTGACGACTACCTCACGTCTCATTTTAATCATATTTGACTTTGATATCGATTTAATTAGAATATAAATTATTCAGTAGAAAACAGTACCACATATTTAAATTTGCAATGTGTAAAACGAAAGTACTAGTACATTAATATTAAATAAATCAAAAACAAAACTTGGTAATTATTTCTAAATACATAAGTGCAAATATAATAAAGTATTTCATTTCAATATCTGTATTTATTCTTTTTAGTGAGGAAACCTGAAGTCGTATTGATTTTATATTTTCTTAAATATTATTCCTGATTCAAAGTATTTACTCAGTGATTGGGAAATTGAGTATGTTTATTTATTTTCCTTCTTAACGGTGTTTTATTTGAAAGAGTAAATTTGATAAATCCCTTAGTACTGTATTATTTAACTTTGAATAGTTCACCAACCTATTAAATGTGTTTTAAAACCACAGCGGGTAAATTACAAGATAAAGTAAAAATCATTTACCAAAGACGATCATAAAGCTGTAGAATGTTATAAAGAATATTACACTGAACTTATCACAGTTAAAACTATGCAGAGCTGATAAATATTGTGTCTTTTTCACCAATATTGGTTATTTGTGACCGCAATGACGGAATGTGTTCTGTTGGTACTTGCAAATTGTTTTCAAATGTTGTTCGTGGCTTATCTGTGTGATAAGTTGTCGTCGGATTACTTATCATAGAATCAGGTTCTATAGATTCAACCAAAGTCTTTTGTGTTGTAGTAGTTGGACCCACAGCATTGCTTTTAGTAAATGATAGTGAATTTTCTGTAGTATCTCCCCTCCTTTTAAAAATTCGTTTGATATCTCCATGAATAAACCTATAAAGTATAGGATGAATCACCGTGGATAAAAACACGACTGTGAGTGAGACGAGGTGCGCACCATTCACTGCTGTACTGGGCGGGACAAGCATCTCTACCAAACTAACTGTTACAAATAACGACCAACAGAACAAAAAGCATCCAACGATGGATACGGTAACTTTGAACGCCCTCTTTTCTTGGTTCTGTTTCGAAACTGATTGCAGCTTTGAAGTCCCTCCATTGTCCCCCTTTAATTTTAAACGCTTTTTAGCAATTCTATAAATGCCAACATAACAAAACACGATACCTGTAAAAGATACACCGAATATTCCAAGTGCATAAATTTCGTAAATGTTATATTCATTATATGATGTTATTAAGTGTTCACAGTCAATGAGACTTTTGTTTTCTTCCGCTTTTATAACAGCTTTGATATCGGAAGTTTTAAAACCAAGATTGATCCACGGTAGAACAAATCCAACAGTGGCCACAATCCAAATAATCGTGACAAATGCTTTCGGATTTTTTCCTGGTTGAAACACTAATGTTGCTACCGAGCCATATCGTTCTAAACTAATAAATAGTACATTCACACACAATCCACTAGCAGAGAAAGCAATAAGTGATTCATGGAAAAAACACAATATTTCATTGACGTGAGGCGAATGCATTAATACGGCAAACGTTATCGGCATTAAAAATACACAAATTGACAAATCAAAAATATGGAGATTTCTGATCAAGTTGTTGCCGGTTGTCATGTTTTTCGACCATTTTGGAGCCGGCAGAAGAAGAACAGCTATGTTAAAAAAGACTCCTGTGAGAAACTCAATCACAAGAACCAATCCTACGATTATTTTGAATTCCATTAACATTTTATTGCTAACAAATTATTCCAATGAAGATTAAATTTAAAATTAGTATACATTGACTATGTTGGAGTTTTTTAACGGTCACGTGATTTGTTCTTTTGAAAAGTTCTGTAAATTATCCACTGCTTTGAATTTCCTCTGAAATGTGTCTCCTAGCAAATTTGATGTTTAACAGTGAAATATCTGAAAAAAATGCAATACAATTTTAAATATATTTAACGTAAATGATTATCTATATCAATTACTAATGGTATACTACTATAATGGGGTTAAACAAATAATATTCCATCCTTCCGTTATTGTGCTTGTACTACGTTATAAGTAAAATCACATGCATTAATTTTCGAAATTATATGGAAGTTGTACTTTTATTATGAAAAGACTTTAATAATTCATGTTTGACAGCTTGGTTATTGTAATAATAATACAAATTCAACTGCACTAAATGCGTTTTCTGACAATTCAAGACATGTTCAGTGATTCTCAGTGCTAAATTGTTTGACATAAGTTATGAACGAATAGCGATGCAGCTTGTTCAGATATTCTATAGTATAAATTATAGAACATACGTCTAATCGAACAAGACTTTATGTAGTCTCTTCTCTTGTATTACATCGCATTATAAAAAAAATACTATAGCGACTACCTTTTTCTGTAGTCTTTTCAAACAAAACCAGTCAATGTTATTTGTTAATCGATCACCATCTTATAGCAAGTATTTTATATTGCGTGTATGTTCAGAACTGTACTCCTGATATTCCGACATTGTGGGTTCTCAATGTTTAACAACTTCAATATGGCATAATGAAATTTTGTGCGACCGTGACAAGTGATATTTTCTGCATCAGAAATTGCCCTACCAAGTCAGGAATATCGCAGTTGTTATCCATTCATTTGATGTGTAAGAGCTATTGTTTTTGCCATTTAGTTACGACTTTCCGTCTTGAATTTTCCTCGGAGTTCAGTTATTTTTTTTATTTTACTGTTTTCATATTTTTTTTTGTGGTTAATTTGACTTGTGAATCGAGTTCCACTAATGAGTCTTTTGTAGACGCACCCGCACGCCAGGCGTACAAAATTTTAATCTTTGTATCTTTGATTGCATTTTATTTTCATGTGCTTAGCAAATCTATCAGTATCGTCGTTATAAAAATTGAAAACAACACGTTTAATAATTTCTTGCGTCCGACGCGCTTTTCTGGATTTACCTTCATCAGGAACTCTCAAAGCCAAACATTTTAAATCCGAAGATGTAAAAGTACCAAAACCGTTGAAGAGCTATATTTCAAAAATACCTTAAAAGATAGCCAAATTCATCTAAAGCCAACTTTGCCTGAGAGAGTTGAAACCTTAGTTTCTTAATAATTTATAAATTTATAAACGGACAATTTTAGTAACGTTTGTTAAATCATGTCAGTACCGAAATACTGACTACTGAGCTGATGATACCCTCGGGGACTGATAGTCCACCAGCAATTATTTAAAGGTAATTCATTGTATGTATTATTTATATAAAATCTAATATTTTTGAACAATTAATAATCTTGTACTGTAATTGGTTATAAACACTTCCGGTACAGATTAATGATATGTAAACGTGATGTGAATCACTCACTAACGAATAAGGAATGCAAACTTCTATATATTTTTCACTAAAATTTTGCAATGACTAATATTTGGAACCCAAACGAATTGATCTGTATCTTAAAAACATGGGCTGATCTCGGTACTTCGATGGGGTAAGCATATCCTGTTCCACTTGAGGCAAATATATGAACATGTTTACTACCGGCATAATTTTAAATGTATAAAATAGTAAAACCTTACAAATTTTCGGGAAACAAAAAGCTACTTTGTTATTGCCTTTTTCAGATTGAAAATATTTTCAAAATGATCCTTACCTGAAAGTGCATACATAAAACTATGATTTGAATTGTATCTCTTAGAAAGCTACACAATATCAAAATCCATTTTTATGAGTATAACTTTAAATTTAAAAAAAACACTACTATAATCTTGTCAGACCTTTTCTTAAAATAGTGCTACCATTGTGGTAAAATTATATCAGTGTTAGAATACGTTTAAAGTAAAGCTGACCAGGAGATTGCGATAACAAATCAAACAAATTTCCTTTAAAACCTCAGATCCAGAAAAAAAAATTCTTTTAAACTTTTTATCATATTTTTGTCGGTTATTCTTTTATAAATAAAACACGCCGTGTGTTTACTTGTTTTGCTTGTTTTACATTTTTGATTCCGCGAGCTTTTATAATCTGCCGTGCGGTTTGTGTTTTGCTCAATGTTTGAAAGCCATACAGCGACCTACGTTTGCTAACCTTTTACGTCATTTGGTTTCCAAAGGAGGATAATCTAATGGGTAATCATATCACATCATCATGGTTTCATATCTATACAAATACATTTGACTCTAACAAGTCTTTGAAACTTGATAGAGAAACAATGTATAAAGAAGATGTATTTGTGAACATATTAAATTCATATATAGTTATCAAAAGTACAAGGATAATAATTTAATACGCTAGACGCGCGTTTCGTCTACATAAGACTCATCAGTGACGCTCATATCAAAATAGTTAAAAAGCCAAACAAATATAGTTATATGACGTTGATCATGAATCAAAAATTGATAATTAGACAAGAAAACTAAGATTGAATATGATACAGTCTTTCAAAATTGTTTAAAGTATAAAAGGGCAATGACTTTTTAGTATACAAACACTTTTTTATTAACTATACGATCAAATAATCAGGTAGTTCATGCTATTATTGGTAAATATCACTTAAATCCGTCAAACGAAAGATTTTTCTTCATGAGATATATGCATCCGTTGTGGATAAAACTGACAAAATAATGAATATTAATACGTTAACAGTAAAATAAGTACAATACGGAAACGAGAGATATAACCATCATTGTCAAGGAAAATGCTACAATCTAAAAGCAGAAGAAATCAATTAACTCGTCAATTGCATTTTTGCACTAAGATGTCTATATTGTTGATATTTGTAGTTATCTTATTGTAATTTATAGTATCCAGAACGTCAACAAAATATATCATATACAATGTATTAATATAGTATATTGCACTACTTCAAACAAACTGATCTTCAATAACAAAAAATAACAAGCTCAGAGGACACTTAAAAACGGAAAGTCCATATCAAATGACAAACTCTGAGGTCAAATAATATCAAAACCTCTCACTAGTATGACAGTCGCAACAAATTCCATTACATGACAACAATGTGTGAACGAAACAAACAGACATAAAAGGTAGCAATGTCAAAAATAGGGGCACTGTGATATAATCTTAACCACTATAAAACAAACAAATATGTCAATAAAGTAAAACAACAAGGCATCTAGACAAAACACATCAGCAAAAACAAAAGACAAGAATAAAAAAAAATAGTGAAGTCATCAATTTGAAAAATATATTGTGCAAACAGTTGTTCACACCTTGCTGTACCATAACGCGGTAATTGCATGAATGCTGATGAATGTTGTCTCTTGTAGGATATAATTTCTATTTGAAGCTCGTTTTACTTTCACCAATATTCATTCAAATGACCCATGCCAAACGCAACGAATGTGTGTGCTAATTTTGTTTTATAGAAAAAATAATAAGTACGTTTTAAAAAACTTACATCTGATTCTAATGTTCAGTATCCTCCAGTAAAAACACTCAACACCGTGTAGCAAAATATATGTTAGAGGCAGAAATTTATAAAAATTTACATCTACTCCTTATGTTGAGTATCCTCCAGCAAAATTTGACATGCACACGTGTAGCAAAATATGTAAGAGGCAGAATTCTATAAAAAAAATTACATCAATTCCTTATGTTCAGTATCCTGCAGTAAAAACCCACATGCACAAGTTTTAAAAGACAAATACACTGTAATTCACCATATCAAATGTTCATTTTGTTTGTTATAGCTCTGTGCTGATGTAATGGTGTATCGAGATTTGCAACTTTTACGAACGGAACTATACACCAACATCATCTTTAGGAAAAAACACTTTTTGTTGTCCTATTAAATATCTAAGTGACATAAAAGCCAATGATATGACGTTATCTATCACATTTTTAGACATTCACTTTTTTTCATAATACAGATTAAACGGGTAGGAGTTTAAAACATAATACATTTCACACATTACACACGCTCTCAAATTAAACCGTCAACTACTGATACCGTACAAAAGTTGATTATTTCGTGATACAATTACGTTCATTGGAGAACTGTTAATGACCTACATTTACGTACTTTACGTCTACATGAATCAGAGTAATTGATAGGTTCTTGTACACAAAAAAATAATTACAATCTTGTAAATCATACCTTTTCAATAAATCTCGTCACCGACTTATGACACCTACAATGTATAAGCATCATCGTGGTGTAACATCACACACATATTCGTACAAATATAGTAAGGCTATAATAATTTTTTTTTAAAAACCGGCCATTTGAGGAATTTTCACCTCTCTCTCTCAATTTTTATTAACTACGTATGAAATTTATATATCTCAACTAATACTTTATAAGATAGATGAGGAGTCTTATGAAGGCTACAAGCGCAAAATTATAAGTCCAGTGTTTTACATTCCTTTGTTTAAAAGATATAGACTCCGACAAATCTTGGAAAATAATGAGCATGATAGGTGTTGAAAATTATGCATGTCTACTTTGCCTGTACCAAGTCAGGAATATGACAGTTCTTGTCCATTCGTTTTTTATGTGTTTTGTCATTTGAATTTGCCATGGTGATTAGGGACTTTCCGATTTGATTTTCCTCTGAGTTCAGTATTTTTGTGATTTTACTTTTCATTACCAAAATTTATAGTAAAAAATATTTATATCGGGATCCTAGTCCAAACTACACACGAAATGTTGAAACTTTTAAATGATACAATGCATTGTTTATTTTATAATATTGTTTTCAGTAAAAGGTTGACGTTTAGTTTTAAGTCATTAAAATTCAGATCTAAGATATGGAGTCAATTTGGTGTTTATGAGTTTGTAGCTTATGCCCCTATAATGGGGTTTCATTTTCGTTGATTTAAAACCGCAAAAAAAACACCAGAAAAACGTTAAGGAAAAATAAGTCTGATGTTTTCTTCCAAAGTTTTGTTTTAATTGCTAGATCAAACTTTTACCTATAGGTGTTTTAATACCTTGACTGGCTGTAAAGCCCTCGCGCGGTAATTTACTGCGATCGTTCATATTAATTACTAAGACGGGGTTTCAGAATCTATTCAGTATTCAATATTGACAAATAATTATCGTGGCTGATATAAGAGTGGCTCAAATATTTTTTTCATATAACTACATAAGTTAAGTTGAAAAACGTATCATTATTAGATAACGGTGTTATGAACTAGCTTTATCTGAATTAACAGTAGTGAAGAGACGAGATCAGACGTGTTGTCGTTTGACTACGTATTTTTCTTATGAAATGAACATGTTTATTTCAAATCCGTTTTAGAGCTGCTGATCATTTGCAAGTACCTTCTCATTAGCTTAGGAAATACAATGACAGATACATTTATAATTTGTGGTCACGTGTTGATTTGAGAATTTTTATTAGAATACTTTATATTTTAGCTTCTGTCTTATAATTAAAAACATTAAATGTTCATATTTTTTGTTATGGTCTCTTATTCTCATCTCATATTCTGTAATATTCACTACCTAAGAACATTTATTGTTAGAAATTTAATATTTATGAGATTTTTAAGAATGAAGCTACATTTTGTTAATATTTTAAATCAGCAAAATGTTGAGTCGAAAGTCAAACGTAAGATTAAGTATGACCATTGTTAAACTTAATTTATTTCTTAAAAACGTTTTACAAAATTCATCATGACCGGTTTACCGTCATGAAAGGAGTCCGTCTTTCATTCTCCTTTATAGAATCAACGAATGCCACTTATCAGAGCATGATTTACTTGTAATGACCAACGTATTGATTACCAATAGTTGATGAGGAAATGCTGAACTCACTTTCATGGACAACTCAAATGACACGTATGGAAACGTGCATTTGAATAAAAGTCTATCGTAAATTCGTTTTGTTTTAAAATTCCTAAACCTTCAACTATACATAAACGTCTTCTTCTAATTTCAACTTAATGCGAGATAAACTGTTGTTACCAGATATAATAATAAAGGAACGGTTTTTATTTATAATTTCATAATTAACATCAAACACACAAAATACTGTTTATCACCCTATTGACCCTCATTAAAGATACACTGAAACAAAACAATAATCGTTCATGCAGAGGGCATTGATATTAGTGCAATGTAACGGCTTCCGATATCGTGACTTTATGGTATTTAATTATCAACTTGTAATTTTATTCACGAGTGTACCTGATGCATGTTTTTCTTAAAACACATGTGAACAAATATATTATATCAAATGTTTAAACTACTTTGGTGGTCTCGCAGAAATTATACTTATAGTTCACAGAAAAATAAGCGTCCGCCCAATATCGAGTGTTTCAGCTTTAGCCTTGTATCATTTTTTGCCGCAAAATGATTAAACTATTTCATTTCCCGTAGGTGTCCGGACCCGAAAGTCGTTGACACTGATCATGATATCAATCTTTATGTTGATAAAATGTATATTGTTATCGAAACTCATTCATGAATCTAGTTTATTATCTTTCCGTACATTACCAAGAAAATAAATAGTAGAGTTAGATTCTAGACAAACATAATATACAGATTTTTTTATAGTTTGTCATTTTTATTTTTAATAACTACCTGTCTATATAAATGAATTCCTTAAAGCTTACATTTAAGTGCTCTGTATTTGTAATCGTCATCAATTAACCTTTTCGGAATCTAAATGCATTGTAAACTATTTTTTAAAGCGTTAACAAAATCGTTTTGATTGGCAAAAAGCGTCTCGGGGATAGGAAATTTAACTAATGACGTTATTCTAGTTAGAGTTTGGCGTATGAACAATTGAATAACCATATATATAGCAAATACAGTGCAGCTGTCATTGCAAAAACTTATAAAACATTACATGATTACATATTGTTATAAGTTATTCCAAATTCATATATCTGTAAAAACGGATCTTGATGCTGTCGGTCACGACATTATCCTTATGGACAATCTGTATTATAAATTCTTAGTTTTTATATAGGAAATGAAAACTATAACGTAAATCCAACAAGAAAAAAAAATATTACATAAATAGATGTTGTAAAATTTGTTTTTATGGAAAATTTATTGTTTCAAATCAGATTAAATGTGAAGTTTACTACTTAAATGTCAATTGCCTTGTTGATAATGTGTCTCAATTGTCATTAAAGAAATGCATAAACACAAATTTTAAGATATTATTTCGACATTTTTTCTGCTTGTGATAACAGTCACGCATGCGATGTAGATCCTATAATAATCCAGTTAATATAACTTAAAAATTTTAATGAATTTACGGAAACTATAGCGATAGCGTAAATTTGATGTACCACATCTGCACAAAAAGGTTTTAAACATATTGTATATCCCAGGCTATCAAGTTATATAAATCATAACAAAATCAATTATGAATAGTTTGTTTATCCTCCAAAAACCTAGAGACCTAGATTTTTTATTCAAATTGCATTTATCATGCTTGTTTATCATCATAATTGTGAGAATTAAAATAAAATTGAGAATGGAAATGGGGAATGTGCCAAAGAGACAATAACCAGACCATAGAAAAAAACAACAGCAGAAGGTCACAAACAGGTCTTGCGAGAAATTCCCGCACCCGGAGGCGTCCTTCAGCTGGTCCCTAAACAAATATATACTAGTTCAGTTATAATGAACGCCATACTAATTTCCAAATTGTACACAAGAAACAAAAATTAAAATAATACAAGACTAACAAAGGCCAGAGGCTCCTGACTTGGGACAGGCGCAAAAATACGGCGGGGTTAAACATGTTTGTGAGATCTCAACCCTCCCCCTATACATCTAGCCAATGTAAAAAAAATAAACGCATAACAATACGCACATTAAAATTCAGTTCAAGAGAAGTCCGAGTCTGATGTCAGATGATGTAACAAAAGAAAATAAACAAAATGACAATAATACATAAATAACAACAGACTACTAGCAGTTAACTGACATGCCAGCTCCAGACTTCAATTAAACTGACTGAAAGATTATGATTTCATCATATGAGCATTAGGCACAATCCTTCCCGTTAGGGGTTTAGTATCATACCATAGTTGACTTTAAATTACAAATAAAATATTTTTAAGGGTAAATTTAGTATGTGTTGAAAAGCCGATATTGCTATACATTATGCATCTGTGTGAACAAGACAATACTAAAAAATGTGTAAACGAACAAATAAGATAAGGTATTTATTAGGGCAAAGTACTGGTGTCCCTATTAAACAAAGTTATTAAAATTCTATATGTCGGTATAAACGTATCTTGATGTTTTTCGGTCATGACACAATCCTTATGGACAATCTGTGTTATGAATTTCTAGTTTTAATTGCACAATAAAACTGAAACGTAAATCCCAACGAAAAGTAAAAAATCTTACAAAAATCCTTTTTATTAAAGGTTGTTTTATAAAACGTTTATTGTTTCAATTGCTTTGTTGATAATTTGTCTCAATTGTCATAAAAGAAATGCATAAACACAAATTTTAAGATACTATCGACAATTTTTTTTCTGCTTGTGATAACAGTCTCATGCGATGTAATTTCTTTAATAATCCAGTTAATATAAATTAGAGGTTTTAATCAATTTATGAAAACTAGAGCGATAACAAAAACGTTGATGCACCACATCTGCACAAAGAGGTTTTATACATATTGTATATCCAGGCTATCATTTTTTATAAATCATAAAAAAATCAATTATGTAAAGTTTGTTTATCCTTTAACAATAGTTATCAAAGGTACCAGGATTATAATTTAGTACGCCAGACGCGCGTTTCGTCTACATAGAACTCATCAGTGACGCTCATATCAAAATATTTATAAAGCCAAACAAGTACACAGTTGAAGAGCATTAAGGATCCAAAATTCCAAAAAGTTGTGCCGAAAAATCTAAGTAATCTATGCCTGGGATAAAGAAAATCCTTAGTTTTTTTTTCAAAAAATTCAAAGTTTGGTAAACAGGAAATTTATAAAAATGACCACATTATTGATATTCATGTCAACACCGACGTGTTGACTCGGGCTGGTGATCCCCTCGGTGACGAAACGTCCACCAGCAGTGGCATCGACCCAGTGGTGCAACCTAGAGACTTTTTTTTATACAAATTGTAATTATCATGTTTGATTGACATCTTAAATGTGAGAAGTTGACTTTGAAATGACAGATTAAATTTCTTCAATGATAAAGTTAGTATGTGTTGAAAAGCCGATATTGCTATACATTATGCATCTGTGTGATCAAGACTATACTGAAAACGAACAAATAAGATAAGGTTTTTATCACGACAAAGTACTGTTGTCCCAGTTAACAAAGTTATTCCAAATTTATATGTCGGCATATTGATCTTGATGTTTTAATTGAACAATAAAATTGAAAACGTAAACTAACAAGAAGAAAAAAATCTTACATAAATAGATGTAGTAAAATTTGTTTTTATGGAAAATGTATTGTTTCAATTCAGATTAAATGTTAAGTTCACGACTTTTAATGTCAATTGCCTTGTTGATAATTTGTCTCAATTGTCATTATTAAAGAAATCATAAACACAAATTTTAAGATACTATCGACATTTTTGTTCTGCTTGTGATAATAGTCTCCCATGCATGTAATATCTGTAATAGTCCGGTTAATATAACTAAGAGGTTTAAATCAATTTACGGGAACTGAAGCGATAGCGTAATTTTGATTCAGTACATCTGCACAAAAAGGTTTCAAACATCTTGCATATCCCAATCTATTAAGTTATATAAATCATAAAATAATCAATTATGTACAGTTTGTTTATCCTTTAATAACCTAGAGACCTAGATTTTTTATACAAATTGCATGCATCATGTTTGTTTATCATCATAATTGTGAGAAGTTGACTTTGAAATTACAGATAAAATGTCTTATTGATAAAGTTAGTATGTGTTGAAAAGCCGATATTACTAAACATTATGCATCTGTGTGAACAAGACTATACTGTTAACGAACAAATAAGATAAGGCATTTATCACGGTCTGTGGAATTCAAAAGCTACAAAGGTATTACAAATCTATTTTAATAACATCATAAAGTTTACAAGACATTAGACAAACTGGTATAGAAAAGGATGTATTTGAATTGTGTCCTACTTATTAACTAATTGTTTTGGCATTTTAGAAACACAATAAAAAAAACACAATTAAGACTTTATTAAAAAGAAAGATTTGATGAAACGTCCCTAAATTAAAAACGATATTCTTGCACAAAATAGATAACACAAAGTTATCGATGTTCGTCATTACTTTAAGTTTTTGCTCTGGCTCATATATAAATGGCAAATCAAAATCATTCAAAATATGTAAAAAGTTATCAAAGTACCTGATTATATTAAAATACAAACGCGCGTTCGTCACATAAGAGTCATAGTGACGATCCTATCAAATATTTAAAA
The DNA here is from genome assembly GCA_019925275.1 of Mytilus edulis. Taxonomy (NCBI): domain Eukaryota; kingdom Metazoa; phylum Mollusca; class Bivalvia; order Mytilida; family Mytilidae; genus Mytilus; species Mytilus edulis. The sequence goes on from CM034357.1 coordinate 36,832,178, forward strand.
GCCAAAAAGTTCAAATGAAGAGCATTGAGGATCAAATTCAAAAGTTTGCGATACGTTAGTATTTATTCCTGGGATAAGAAAATCCTATGTTTTTTCGAAAAATTAAAGTTTTGTAAACTGAAATTTATAAAGAGAGACAAAAGATACCAGAGGGACATTCAAACTCATAAATCGAAAATAAACAAACAACCCCATGGCTAAAAAAAAGGCAAACAGACTAATAATAGTACACAAAAACACAACATAGAAAACTAAAGACTCAGCACACGAACCCTACCAAAAACTTTGGGTTATCTCATATACAAGTTATATGATAAATCGTTAGTGACAATTGGAACGACATTTCTGCTCAAAATAGATCATACTGTTCCGTCTTACTTGTTCATACATTTAAAATATCATTTTGAATGGGTTGAATAACTAAACTATCATAACCATTTCAAAAGCCCATGGATTACTTTCAACACATTTCTTCATTATAGAAGAGAAGGAAAGATACCAGAGGGACATTTAAAATCAAACATTATTATAAGGGTTTGAAGAAGTCCTTAAATTCAGGTAGACCTTCATTTATCTAATTTTTACTAATTTTTGGCCTACTTTCTTGATTGATTTTTCATATTTTCTGTATTCTTTTTGTTTGTTTGTGTTTGTCCCTCTAATTTAGCACCTATCATTTATATCTATTCTGTAAACCCTATTCAGTCTCTTTTCTGTTTCACAAGATAGATGGTTTTCTTGTACTATTTATCAACTACATCACTTTTGCATCATCTATTCTTTTTTTCATTCACCATTACAATTAACTAAGTGTTTTTTATATCCGTGTCATCGATACTCAAAACAGTAGTATTTCCGTTTGTTACAGTTTCAAAATCCTTGCTTATAGGTTACGTATCACAAGATTGAAGAAGTGCACTAAGGTTAACTACCGGATTCATCTCGTATTTATGTTGTGTAGTTTATGTTGTTTGTATCATTATATCTTCACCTTAATTTCCCTTGTTATCCCCTTCATGTATTTACATTACTAATTGGCGGATCCAGGGGGGTCCGGGGGTTGAACCCCCCCCCCCCCCTTTGACATCAATGCATTTGAATTCATCCTATGTTGAGAACCCTCCTTTGTTTAAAATTCTTGATCCGCCCATTATTTACTACCATAACACGGAAGTTATATACCAGGTCACTCTCAATAGCATACTTCATTAAAGTGTGTTATCATATAAATATAAATAATTTTACAAATCCCGGACTTACTTATCCTTCTATTTCTAACTTCAGATGACTAAAACTTGTCAAAATCGATGTCAATTTTAAGTGTTCTTTTCAGTTAAGTTTTGCAAAATCACCTAATTACTTGCAATAACGATCTAGAAAAAAAAGTCGTAAGATACAAAGAGGATATTCACGCAAGAAACTTTCAAGCCATAGCTTTAAAGGGCATAAGATACAGTTTTGATCCCGTATTTAAATTTTTATGAAAATTTGCATGTAGGCTATTTTTTACATGATTAAATCAAATATGTAATAAAAAATAATATTTTACCTTTTTGAACAAATTGAGGTTTCAAATTTCAGATATTTCCTCAAAATACGGATTGTGGACGTATTTTTCCTTTCATAGAAATAGATAACTTTTTTGTTTTAAAACAGAAACACGAGCTGATTTTTGTTAAATTATTTGTAATTTATTTGTTATATAAATATTGCATACATTTGTACATTTTATTTTTACAAATAGCTAAACTTTATAAATTTATGAATGTGAAAAAAAACGTCATTTTTTGCTGTATATTAATCAAATTTAAAAACTTTACGTTTTCATGAAAATTGGTACACATAATCTTCTCACGTAATGAAACCAAATGTCATTTTAAAAAAGAGGTGTCCATGAACTCGTTTTCAAGTTAGATGAGTTTGAATATAAATATCAGCCGAAAATGCATCTTTTCCCGATAAGTCACTGTTTGACGTCGCGAAAATAACAATTACGTAGCAACGCATACTCCTGTAACGTATCGTTGCCCTAAAAGAAGTCACGAAAAGACAAACAAATTCCAAGCGTATAGAATAACTGAGCAAAACCATTCCTTCAAAACGGTGATGCAGAGCTGCTACTCAGTTGTGATAAGTTGAAATATGTATTATGTCATTACAAATTAGATCAGAATCGAAAAACAGATCGCTTTCAATACAGGAATTAGTTCAACAAGCTCAAATTTCTTAAATCGATTAAGATGATACAAAATTGGAAAAAAGACGAAACTGAGTGAGTCGCATCATTATCATAGGAGCGAGACATAGTACGCCGACAGGTAAAGCTTCATCGGCCACGACATCAGCACTCTTAAATAAACTCATCATAGATACAAGGATTATAACTTTATATTTGCAGCCAGACGCGCGTTTCATCTAGACTCATCAGTGACGCACAAAAATGAAAAAGTTAAAAAGGCCAAATAAAGTACGAATTGAAGAGCACTGAGGATCAAATTCCTAAAAAAAATTGTCAAATACAGCTACGGTAATCTATTCCTGAGATAGAACAGCCTTAGTGTTTCAAAAATTCAAAATGAAACAAATCGGTAAAATTACTGATGATACCACTGTTGTTGTATTTAAACATTTATGACTGCGAAACAAGTCACAAATGAGTTGAGACACAAATATATCTCTTAGGTCAACAATTTGTAATAATGGCCTTTACATATTAACCATATGACACTGGTGCAAAATTAGCATCTGTAAACTGTTTTTCTCCCTCGCGTCATATTTTTTAACCATATAACTCATTCCAATTTATTTTAAAATAACTGTTTGCACCTTTTTTGTCGGTTTCTTTTTAAAGTTATCTTGATAAATAATTTCATAATGACTTTCGATATCACTTTTTAAAGTTATCTTGACGGCATGCAGACGTTTTATGTTTCAAAATACTCTTCAACCTTTTGTGTTGATTTATATGTGCATGTCTCTAGATATCGTCTATCATGTTTATTGCATGAAACGCCTGTATTAATTTCCATCATATTTGATTCACGTTTTCTTTTTCTTTTTTATAAAAACAACGAAAGCGTTTGGTTTTCGAAAGTATTCTTAGGCCATTCCGTTCCTTTTGAAATATTTTTCAATGAATGTAGCTTTTAAATAGATAATATCATTAAGAACGTATCAATGTAATTAGTTTGCAACCAACACATAACTATGAAGGAACCGATGCGATGAATTAATCAAATATTTATAAGCACAAGTCTTGATTGACATAGTCTGATTTACCATAAGACATTAAAAGAAATATTTAAAGTACATCACTGTAATTAATATTTGCAAAATTGCTGATATTTTGTCGTACTATCAGCTTAAAATTGTTTTCTAAAATTGTAAAAGTTAATCCTTTAATTGATGAATAAAATTGAGAAAGGAAATGGTGAATGTGTAAAGCGACAACAACCTGACCATAGAGTAGACAACAGCCGAAGGCCACCAATGGGTCTTCAATGTAGCGAGAAACTCCCGCACCCGCAGGCGTCCTTTCAGTGATAATGGACCTCATACTAAACTACGAATTATACACAAGAAACTAAAATTAAAAAATCATACAAGACTAAAAAAGACCAGAGGCTCCTGACTTGGGACAGGCGCAAAATTGCGGCGGGGTTAAACATGTTTATGAGATCTCAACCTCCCCCTATACCTCTAGCCAATGTAGAAAAGTAAACGCATAACAATACGCACATTAAAATTCAGTTCAAGAGAAGTCCGAGTCCGATGTCAGAAGATGTAACAAAAGAAAATAAATAAAATGACAATAATACATAAATAATAACAGACTACTAGCAGTTAACTGACATGCCAGCTCCAGACCTCAATTAAACTGATTGAAAGATTATGTCTTCATCATATGAATATCAGGCACAATCCCTCCCATTAGAGGTTTATTATCATACTATCATAAAATATATGAGAAGAACATAACCCCTGCCATGTCCAACAACTGTTTTTTTTTAAATAGTATATAGTTTTTAAATAGTATACTATTAATCAGATACAGGTTTTCAACGTTATCAATTAATTTATTTTTTCAAAATGCAACACTATGAAAATTATGAAAATCTGGATTCAGAATTTTTTTTTGTATTCTGTTTGACCACAATATTTTTTCATGAAATTGGGGGTATAATTTTTTCTATGAAAAAACCATACTCCCTCCTTTTTGGATTAGTAGGGTCGTTCCCTTCGATCTATTTGTACAAATGGTCATCTTCATACATAAACTCAGCATAGATACCAGGATTGAAATTATATGTTTGCGTAAGACGCGAGTTTAGTCTACAAAAGACTCACACATCGCACTTTCTTTATGTTTATAACAACATATTAACGTTATTAAAACGAAAAATTTCTGCTGTGATGTGTCGATATATAGAATCCTTATCAATTTTCCAATGTCATTTCTTATATAATCTAGTAATTGCTTCTACTCTTAATTTAAACGATTTTGAACAAAAAATGAAAACAAAAAAGACAGGATTCAACACAATATCTAATTGAAAAAAAATAGATTTTTCCTTGAAAAAAAAGATATACTAAAATATACTTACATTAAATTAGTAGAGTTTTTCCCAAATGAACTATTAAACTAGTTGAACCGATGGTATTTGAAGTGTCGATGTAAACGGAGACAGTGGTATGATGTTAGTTCAAATTTAAGTACCAAAACAGTTATTAAATGTAAAATTTGATTTCTTTTTATATAGTGTAAAAACTATTTTTAGATTTTCACGTCAAGATAATATGAATAGTTATAAGTTCGTCTCAAGATTTTCATGACAGATTTAAGCACTCATTTTGAAAACACTTTTGTCAATACAGGATCCAGGATTTACTCTGGCTTTTTCTATTTTTATAAAGTCACTTCATCAGTTCTAAAATGACAAACACAAACACACTTGTACTATTATTTGTCTATATGTCCTTTTTTTTTAGCCATGACGTTGTTAGTTTATTTTCGGTATATGAGTTTGAATGTCCCTCTAGTATCTTTCGCCCCTCTTTTGTATTATACAAGCATTAATTGCATGTTTTTCAAAAAAATGTTTCTCGTTAGTAGTTTTAACAACACATACCTGATATACTACAACAGCATATATCAAGCAAAATTTTAAAACTTATCTCAAATGTGACAACACAATTTCTTGAGAATCGCTATAGCGAGATGGGCAATAAACCAGATCCCTTACAGCTGATGCGTTTTTCTCGGTTTTAGTTTGTAACCCAGATTTATTCTCTCAATCGATTTCATGACTTTAAACATCGGTATACCATTGTGCCTTTATTTTTCTCCCTTTTATAGTAAAAGTATAAAAATGTTAGGTCATTACATAAAGCTCACGTTATCTTTTTTACAATTAAATATAAATGTTGTCATCTGCATTCAATCATCCATAAAGACATACAAATGAATAAGGTAATTAAAAGTTTTAACGTTCAATATAGTGCATCAGTTTTATTTTGCTTTGTTTCAAATGAACTTCCATATGGAATCGTATTAAATCATTATTTGCTAAATTCAATTGATATTTGCTTTGTTTTGTACATAATACGAATAGACGATTTCCGTCGAATTCTCTTTTTTATGTGTCAAAATTGATTATCTTTTAACCTATATTAAGAATTGTAAATATGACATGACAACTGAGTTTTACAGATACCTACATCTCATTGTTTCATCAATGAAAAGCTTTAATGAAAGTCGAGATGCTAATCTAAAAATAAAGGGATATATACATTGATTTCCGTTTTTGAACGTCATGAACATTTAGTTAAATGTGTTTAGAAAGTCTGACCTTAAAACCTGTTAATTGGTTCATTCAAACTCTTTTAGCGTTGCGTATTCTTGATTGGTTCAACTCTTGAATTATGCTCTTATAATAAACACTATACCAACATTTTCATTCTCGATGAGGGCATCAATCACCAATTTATCGGTTCGCATACTCAACAACTTGTTTGGATCGCAATTTCCACAAATGGACTGATAGTATTTGTCCAAAATGGAATACTTTTAGATTCTATAATGCTATTTTAAAATACTCAGATTTTGGGAAACATCTTTTACTGAGTAGCTTGAATATGAATGATTTCTGTTTTACATCTCGCTTTTAGAAATAAGGATTACTGAAATAGTAAGTACCACAGGCTGATCAATTCCAAAAAGAAAATAATCTTTCCCAAACGAGTAAATGTATAATTTAGGATGGGGAGCTTTTCATTTTACCCTTCATTTAAGCTTTTATCCATTCGTTTGATGTGTTTGAGCTTTTGAATTTGCCATTTAATGACGGACTTTCCGTTTTGAATTCCCCTCGGAGTTCGGTATTTTTTTCTCACGGTTATAAGAAATATAATTATTGATCAGATTGGAGACGTATCGAATGGAAAGCAATTTTGATTTTGAGTCTAGACGTAAATATATACATTCGGTTGAAAAATTATAGTACAAAACAGTTATGAATGCCGTACTTAGGTGAAGTTTTGGAGTGTTTGTCAGATGTTCGGACTTCTAGGTGTTTTTCCTACGATACAAGGTACAATATTTTGCCCCGGCCCATAACATCCACTTATCTTTTCTTATTAGACTAAATATATCATAAAAGGTCATTTGCCAAAATGTATGCAGATTCTTGATTTGAGACCCAATTATACCAATGCATTATTTAATATAAGAGTCCAAGTCACCCTTTTTTCCGCCATTTTTTTTTAAAACTGAAATATCTCGAAAAGGAGCTCCATTACCTAACAATCTTTTTAGCTTATTTTCATCCTTCACTTAATCTATTTGACTTATAGTATCAATTTAAATTCTTAATTTATTTCTTCTAAGTATATTCTTAAGAAGGAACAGTAATTTACCAATGTTCAAATCTCATAAATGCATTAAGGTGGTACCTAACACTACAGGGAGATAACTCTGTAAAATCAGCAGAACGTTTTAATGACGTTGTGTTCTTAAGGGAATATTAAGCTTCTCAATGATCAAAATTGTAGTTTGTCAAACTGCTATATAACCAGTGTAATTTTTCTGATTAAACGGTTGGTTCAAAGTTTTTGAAATTTTTATATTTTGTTAAAAGGTCAAAGTAAATACTTTGACAAAATTTAATGAAAATTAAACGAGCCAAATTAATTTTAGTGAAAGTGTTTGGTACCACATTAAAAAGATACAAATCTAAATAAAAAAAATGAGGGAACAGAATTAAAGACTGAGACCACGTTCTCAATCAAACACTGAAGTTGAACACTGTGGCTGTTCAACTTGCTATTGACTAGTAAAACTCCGGTTATGAATTTTAAGTGCAATCTCTTTATTTATAATTATACTGCACTCGTTGTATTTGAGCAGTCAAAATGCGTTGACTGTATATTTCTATGTCATATACAGTCACTGACCCGATATTACTTTTCCTCATGAATATTTAAATAGAAGTTGCCGAAATAATAATTAATTATTCATACGACCTCTTCAACCTGTTTTTGCTTCCAATGCATACAACGATGCGTGGAACGACTTGACCTTGTTTATTTTGAATTTATTGGAAAAACATTTCATTGGTTAATTTTTTAATTTTTTTTGCAACCTATAAATCATTATGTTTTATGCTTATGGTTGATATTTTAGTCCATACTTAAACGCTTTCGTTCACCATCGAGTGTGGGTATCAACAGGTAAATGTACATTTCAATGTGTTGTATATTTCTCCGCGAGCATGATGTGAGGCCTTTTTAAAGGGGATTTCCCCCAGTATTTAAATCAAATAAATAACCTTAACGCATTAGACAACAATTGAAAATGTTTTTTTAGATTGCAGTATAAAGACAATAAAAGTGCATTGACTTGACATATCAACGATATAAGGATTCGGCCCGAAACGGGGAAATAGCTCGGCACAGCCTCGCATTTCCCCGTTTTTAAGCCTCATCCTTATATCGTTGATATGTCAAGTCAATGCACTATTACTGTATATTTATTATACTGTTTTAGACCATTACAGGATAACAGGATAGCCATATGATAACTGTAAGAAGTATAATATCGTATTTTTATGACACTTAAAAGACTCCTTAGCAGAACGGGAAGTGGAATTTTCGCTTACACAATGTGGTTTTTTTTATAGTCAAATCATCATGTTTACCGTATTAGTTTTGTACTTTACTTACTTTTAGGTATTCGTTGTTATTCTGTGGTTAACTGTAATATGAACTATTATATTATTTATTTATGAATTTCTCTGTCCTGAGTGTTCTTATTTTGAACTGTATTCCTGTCATGTATTGATGTAATTTTAGCAGTATATTTAACCGTAATAGGTCACTAGCACACTATGTAACAAATTTATCCTACCGGCTATCTTGAGGTGTGAAATTTAGACCTATCAAAATGAGCAAGTCTTCAATACTGTTAGCATTAAGAAACAACATAATTGATCCTACAAAAACAGATACCAACAATAACAACTTGTTAGGTTTAAAAGTGTTTTATGAATTTATTTCAATCTTAATCATCAATTTCTTCGTCTGTTGAAACCTTTACGATTTTTTCTCAGTACCGTTTTGTTTTTATAGAGGGACGTACCACCACTACTAACCTATATGAAATAAGCCCCGCCTCCCTACTTCCTTATATGGAATACAAAGGGACGTAACACCACTACTAACCATGTATGAGATATGCCCCCCTCCCTACTAACCTAATATGAAATATACAAGTCTCCACAAGGGCGCTTTCAACCAATCACATTCCTAGAAATGTATAGGAGGTAAGATAATACATCATATTTCATATGGTTTTATTTTTTTAGTTTCTCATTGGTTTTATTAGGTCACGTGTTTCTCATAAAATATTTTGTATTTTTTCACTATTTCGACATATTGACTCGACGATAATATTTTTGAAAATAGTAACATCGAGTAAATCACATTTCCAAAAATCATAAAATCGAGTCACTGTCATATTTCAAAATTTCAAACACTATTTACATATAAGGATCTTCATTTGGTCAAAACGTTTATATTATATTGAAACTCAGACTTCAACCTCGGTCAATATAATATAAACAGCTCTACATATAACGAATTGACCTCCTTAAAAGTCCATAATTGAAAAATATATATAAATCTATATAGATATTGAAAAAAAATTAAATGTATGTGAAATAATTTCAGATACCTTTCTATATTAATACGTGATAATGCAAATGTACTTACTTTATCACAACGAACTTTTTTCCCTTGAACAGTTAACCATTATTTTAAAATGTGAGGTTGCACATAATTTTATAACCTGAATTTGTATATTTCATTTTTACTTTGATCAGCTAAAAATAGCATACTTGCATCCTGTATAATTAAAACCGTATTGTACGTCATAAGATTAAATATGATAATCCTGTATTAGTAATTGAATGTAAACAAAACAGATATAATTAGTATATACGATGAGTCTATTTTCTACTTTATGATGATGTGGTTGGGCTTTTATTAAAGATCAATTGATTTTTTTTAACTTCTACTGTTCGATCGCAACATGAATTGTTTTAAAATTAAAAGATAAAGCATTAATCGTGATAAAATAGTGGAAATAGTTCTAAAAATAGAGGGCTGTCAGTCTTTCATACTTTAAATGAAATATCTCTTTTTGTGCATCCGAGGCGGTTTTCTAGATTAAAGAGTGAACTTTGAAACGAGTTTCAAGTAATGATATTTTTGGTCGTTTTTTTTTTTTGCTTCAGCAAAATATCTTCTTCTGCTTCATTGTTATCTTTATTATAATTATATAAGATTATTTTTTTGAAGAGTACTATTTAAAAGATAGGGACTACGTAATAACCAGTCATGTTGTCGCAAATGTTAAGGATGGAATTCGTACAATTTCAAACATTTTTCTTTTAATTTTCACTGACGGTTGCAAATCACCATGGCCGAGGCGTTAGTTTTGTTAGTTAAGAATGTATAATTGTAAAATGCAGTTATATTTGTTCTAATTGGTGACTTTTGTTCTTATATTTGTGCCTTTCACATATAACAATCTTTGTTAAACAAATTCTGAACAGTCGTTGATGTATAAAAAGAAACAACACCCAATATACATAGGTTTGGTGCAACGTAAATAAGCAATGTGCATTCACAAAGTCAGTGAAGCAATATGCTGGTTAACTTTATGATTACATTTGGAATATATCTTTTAATATCATTCTTCTAGTTTTTGAGTTTCTTTTATATAGATATCAGCAACCTTCGAATAAAGTTTATAGTGTTAATCTATATAATCGTAATACTTGTCTATAAAAAATATACTTTTTATTTCAACATTTTGGCTAACATGCATAAAACTACTTTAGTTAAGACTTGTTCCGAACAGAAGGATTTTTTTAAATGTTCTACGAAAATTAAAAATACGATTGGATATTTCAACTTAAGTGGTTTTATGCACATTAGCCCTCACCTCACAAGCATCTTATGTACGACTGATCAACAAGCAGGAAAACAGCTTTCAGTAAAGCGGTACAAGGTATTAAACAATGTCAACGTAACCGGAAATAGTAATCCACTTATGCAATGGCTTAATAAGTAGTTAAAGGAAATAATGGCTTAGATCGCATTATGGTCATTATTTACGAGAAAAGTTATGAATATTATTCTTTTCTTAAATTGTTTTTCTTATTTTTCATATCTGAAGGGTTGGTGGTTTTATATCAAAAAGTGTGCCCACCTTCGACGATATCGACTTGACAACATAAAGATAAAGATGTGGTATGATTGTCAATCCGACAACACTCCACAAGGGACCAAATGACACAGAAATTATCAACTATAGGTCGCCATATGGCCTCCAACAATGAGCAAAGCCCATACCGCTCCCTTGCACATTTTACCTTTGATTTTACGATAAAGGGTAAATTTGTTGTATGGGATTATTTATAGCCTGCATAATGGTAGTACACTGACTTGCAGTTATTTTGATGAAGTGAATGGATTTAACAGAAGAGAAAGAAATGGGCAAAAAATATAAAGAACAAAGAAAATTGATCCCCCCAAAAATAGAAAAGAAAATGATGAAGTGCTCAAATGTAAACAGTAGAGAATAATGAGCAAACAGTATAAAGAAAGAGAAAAATGCCCGAAAAATAAAGAATACAGAAATGACAGACCTCCACCCATACCCTCATGTGTTATTCTTTGGTTTCTGGTGGATAATTGAATAATTGAAAACTACTGCTACTCTTAGTTTTAAATATCTGTCAACATGCACTGATGTATAATTTACATATATTTTTTTTCCTTTCCTGCAAAAAAAAAGGAAACATGAAATACAACGGCGATAAAACAATAAACATTGAATTCTTAGTTCACTTATATAATGATCTATTTTCTATAAGATTATGTGAGACGAGTGCAAAACACATCTACTTCCGCCGTATTAGTTTATGACGTAACATAATCAATTTTTCTTTGACAGGTTACAAAGAGTTCTATAAACAAGGTGTAAATATTTTTTCTGAATCTAAAAATGTTCAAACTAGGCAAGACGATCTTAAACAGAATGAATGTCTGAATAAAACTGGGAAGCAGACGATCATTAATTCAAAAGATACATTCTAACTCTTACGTATTCAAATCACATCGTAAAATAAAGTTTACCCGATTTTATAGAACTATATTTCAAAGTATACCTGTTTCATATTTGTTAGTGAAATAAACTCATCATAGATACCAGGACTAAATTTTATATATACGCCAGACGCGCGTTACGTCTACAAAAGACTCATCAGTGACGCTCGAATACAAAAATGTTTTTAAAAAAAAGCCAAATAAAGTACGAAGTTGAAGAGCATTGAGATCCAAAATTCCTAAAAGTGTTGCCAAATACAGCTAAGGTAACTGAGATATTCATGACTTGTTCCAGACATTTTCAGAAGAAAATGGTGGTTGACACTTGGTTATATACTAGCTTTACCCCCCGTTGTATGACAGATGTTAATATTATAAAGTGTAACTAGTTTACGATACTCTTTGTCGAATATGCAGCATTCTAAACATCACCTGGATGTGGCGAGCTAAACTGTCCGCGCTATTCATACACACTCTATTCCAGATAATGCAAAATTTAAATTTGACTTCCCACACTTTTAAAATATGAATCTTTATATAAAAAGAATACTCGCGTAAACGTAAGGTTTACTTAGTGGAATATATCTTAAAATACATGTTATAACTGTGTTTTATCAATTAGTGATGTAGTACTTGAAAACCCTTTTTAAATGTAATTAAGGAGAAATGCCTTGAACTTCAATTTAATCATTAGCCTTTAAAAATAGATCATTTCATTGAGAATTTGGATTTTTTTTTCACAATCATAGAAGACGTGATGCTGTTCTATGAATCGATACGAACGATTACTTAATTTCTTCACAGCGCCTTAAAAAACGTGTTTCATTCAAAGGGTTGGTTTATAAATAGTTAATCAAGGAGTAAATTCACATCAGGTTCTTGTATGTTTCTTATTTCTAATAACTAAAGATCGTATTGTGTTTATTATATCTTTTCAAATTGAATACTAAGATGCATGTCTTCGCATTCTTTTGACGCAAACGTGACCTGGTAATGGTGAGCAAACTATTATGTTCATAACAAAGATACTTATTATAACAATAAGTGCGTCATGGATTATCGTAGATCGCAAATCAAAAGTATTTAAATACATAGACATGTTATCACTAATGAATTGAAAGTGTAGATTCTGATGGTTTAGTTATTAAAAATGACATTTAATAAAGAGATTTGTTTCTTCCTTGCAGTCAAAGGGATGTATTATCAATTTTTAATAACAATCAAGCTAAAAATTTGAAATTGAAACTCAGATGATCAAGAACGGAGTAATTACAAGCTTAAATTATTTTGTTTATTATTTGAGACTGATTAATTGTAGCTTTGTAGCTTGCGTATTGTCTAGAAGTAAATGTTTACTGCTGCTTCAGGGTGATACCTAACACTGGAGATAATGATCAGTATAAAGCACAATAAAATAAACATTTCATCAAATGATAGAAACATACGACAATCATGATTAATTTTATGATTTGTTTTTCTTTCCGGGAGATTACTTTTTCAAAAATAATTTCAATTCAGACAGATACTTATATTGATATAACTTCAACAGTTCAAAAAAAAATGTTATGAATTCTAATAGGTATCATTATGTCTAGTTTGTCGCAAAAGATTCCAATCTATATGATATGTTTACTGACTGACTTTTAAAACACAACACTCATTTTGTTGAATTTTTTTTACCAAATCATGTTTGATTTTCATACAAAATTTTTGCGTTTGTTACAGGCAGTCTTTACTTTTAACGGTGACACATTCATTCAAAAATTTGAAAAGAATAATCTAGTAGTGCGTTCCTAAAGTCGGTCAGTATATATGAAACTCTTAAATCGTGTACTTCCTGATTGTGGCCTGCTGTTTTTCATTAAATGTTTAGATGTACATACCTTTTCCTTTCTATCAGTAAATATTAAGAATAAATTTTAATCTTTATCCTCCTTTAATCACTGTTCAATTTGAATTTTCCACATAGTATTTTTTAATGTGTACAAAAAGGCTGTTGTGCTTTTATCAAATGGTATATATCTAAAGGTGTGTCGTATCATTTAATACTATAACATTTTCTTGAGAATTAAATTGTTAAAGATTAGTTACATGCTTATCTGAGACATATCATCAAGCAGATCACGATTTTTTCTCAAAATTCAATATTTAGGAACTGTGTTTGAAAATTGCAGATGACGCGTTTTTAATGAAAACGATCTCACGCGTTAAATTAAAAATGCAATAAAACTTGCATCTGTGATGTGAAGATAGGTATGCGCAATGCATCAAGATAAGTATGCCTAGTTAGTGAAATTTATTAATTTTATCTAAAACCTTTGATTCATGATACTCACATCATTTACTCCTATTTATTTTCTTATAAATTGTGCATTCAATAAAATTTAACGATAGTGCAATGTTTGTTCGTTCCTATGTCTTCAAATATTTAACGACTAATATAAGTTTAGTTGATTTATTCTAATTTTCCAATTCTTTCAGTTACAACGTTATGTTTCACTATGAAAAAAACCATAAGATGCAAAAAAAGACAATGAAAAAAATGAAGTGTAATAGGAGCCGGCTCTACAAGTTTTACCGTCGTGCCCGATATTTCTGAAACCTGCTATTTTTGGTACACTGGTGTAACATTATTGCAATGTCGTAATATCAAGAATTATGTGCAATTTAATTTATTTTTTTCAAATGTTACTGAGTTGCTTAGAGCTCTTATCAACTCCAATGGCATTGAAATAAAGATATAACAAAGGAAAACATTGAAAATAGAGTCAAGAAGAATACCAGGCTTATATTTTTGTACACCAGTCGCGCATTTCGTTTACAAAAGCTTTACCAGGAACGCTTATATAGAAGGGGTTAAAGAACAAAATAAAGTGCGAATTTAAAGATATTTAGGACCTGTGCTGTGATTTTGGAGATACTGCCTTTTCAATGATAAAAATGTCGTGCGTTTAAGAATGAGAGCGTGGTATTTTACGCGTTTCGTACTTTGTTATAATAGTGCTTTTATATATGTATAATATAGTAAATAAAGCCACTATTCCCAATGTGTTAATATTACAGTAGACTAAATGTGATTATAAGTGTTAATAGAACCGATGCTTTGATTGTAATCAACATTTATTCATTATTACAGAGCTGTAGTTTACTTAATACAAACAAATGGTTAGCATTGTCCTTTTAATAAACTTTGACCTACAATCAAGTGCCTTGACCTCAATATGTATATTCTTCATCAAATGGCATCAGATATAAAATTTCAGGATTTTTAAGGTTCAACTTTTATGAAATGGTTTTAAAATATCTCTTTGTTTATCATAACGTGTTAAAGTATTAAATTTCTCTGAAAATTGTTGCATTTTATTTCAAACTTGTCTTCGGAAATCAGGTTTTTTATGATTAATATTGAGAATAGAAAAGGGGAATGTGTCAAAGAAACAACAACCCGACCATAGAACAGACAACATCAGAAGGTCACCAACAGGTCTTCAATGCAGCGAGAATTCCTGCACCCGGAGGCGTCCTTCAGCTGGCCCCTAAACAGATATATATACTAGTTCAGTGATGATGAACGCCATACTAAACTCAAAATTGTACAAGAGAAACTAAAATTAAAAATAATACAAGACTAACAAAGGCCAGAGGCTCCTGACCTGGGACAGGAGCAAAAATGCGGCGGGGTTAAACATCTTTATGAGATCTCAACCCTCACCCTATACCTCTATCCAATGTAGAAAAGGAAACGCATAACAATACACACATTCAGTTCAAGAGAAGTCCGAGTCTGATGTCAGAAGATGTAACCAAAGAAAATAAACAAAATTACAATAAAACATATATAACAACAGACTCCTAGCAGTTAACTGACATGCCAGCTCCAGACTTCAATTAAACTGATTGAAAGATTATGTCTCCATCATATGAATATCAGACACAATCCTTCCCGTTAGGGGTTTAATATCATAACATCATAACATATATGAGAAGAACATAACCCGTGTCATGCCAACAACTGTTTTTTAAATAAATGTGTTTATTTTTTTTTTCAGAATTTTGTTATAAAATATACGAAGCTTATAATTGTGTACGTAACACGCGAGTTTTGTGCACAAAACACTTATCAATGACGCTCAACAAAAATGTCAAAACGCCAAATGAAATACGAATCTGAAGAGCATTGAAAATTTGTGCCTAGAGATTACAAGTACAATTTTAAAAGTAAAGCATGGTATCGGTCACTTAAGAAAGATGCAATGGCATTTTCCTTGTTCTTATGCAGATTCACTGATCCACTCTTTTTTGTGGGAATAATTGTGTTGTTCGTATAGGGAATATCTGACGCATGACTGAAGCAGACATCCCCCTTTTAGGGCAGTCAGTGATCCTCCTTAAGAAAATTTCATGGTCCGCCACGACAGTGTGTCAGTACTTTGACTTTTTATCGTTTTTTAATTTATCATTTAACAATGTAACCAATAAAACAATTATTCTCAATGTGTTAATATAACAGTAGACTAAATAGGATTATAAGTGTTCATAGAACCGATGTTTATGTAGTTATCAACATTAGTTTATTATTACACAGCTGTAATGTCCTTAATACAAACAAATGATTGGAATTGTCCTTTTCATAAACTTTAACATACAATCAATTATGTGATGATTCAATATGCATCTATATGTTTTCCAGCGTGCAAACAAAAAGCGTCAGATAATAAGTTACTGGATTCTTAAGGTTGTTCTTTTATGAAATGGGTCTAAAATATCCCCCAGTTTATCGTAACGTGTAAAAGTATCAAAATTCTCTTTGAAAACTGTTGCATTTTATTACAAACTTATCTTGAATTTAAAAAGACGAAATTAGTTTGTTTTTTATTACTCCTTTTGGTGGGATTTTTTCTATCAAATATACTATATTATGAAAGTGTATGCTACACGCGTGTTTTGTCTACAAAATTCTCATCAGTGACGCTCGAATAAAAATGTAAAAACGCCAAATAAGGTACTAAAATGAAGAGCATGAATGACCTGTGCTTGGAATTGCAGATACCGCGTTTTAAAACAAGAGAATAATACCGTTCATTTTAGATAGAGGGAATGAATTTTTTCCTGTTTCTATACTCTTTCTTATCATCGTTTGAATATTTATCACGTAGCCAATAAAACAATTATTTCTAATAGGGATGGCAACGAGTACTCGAGTACTCGGGTACTCGCTCGGAAGACCGAGTACTCAAGTACAGTTTGAGTATTAGGATACTCGTTTGCCTGTTAAACATCTTGAGATATTTCTCTTCACATTTCTACTCACTTTGGTTCCGTTGAAATATCCCCATCGAAAAACTAATTAAAATTAATTTACAACATAAACATGTATATCTTGTGGATACTATTTGTTATGTTAGAGGTTTCCAGATTTGCTACGTATCAGGTACGGTTGGCACGTAACACAACCGTTGGTGTTGTTTGGGAGGTTTCATTTAATGCATGAGATTATTGTATGTATCATGATGAAAATAAAGAAACAAAATTGCATATCAGTGATAAAAACCTTAATCTTTTATTTTATAACGATTTCTCTGCTTCTAGAAAACCTTGCACGTGATTTTATACGATAAAATTTATTTTGTGCACAAGAGAATGAATCAAACAGTCCTTACTGGAACTGAGTTGCCTCGACCTTTATATTCTAAAAATAGATTTGCGTTTTTGTATGGCTATGTTTTTGTTTTCTGTATATATTGAGAAAAGGATTAGAATAAAGAATGTTTTCTAATACTCAAATATAAATTGGAATAATTAGAAATTACTTATTAATAATATCTTACTTGTACCTTACTGGTGTCGTTAATGACTAGATAGACGGATCCAGGAGGAGGGGGCTTAAGCCCCCCCCCCCCCCCCCCCTTTTCGTGGCAAAAATTTGGTTGATTATATAGGGAATCACTGAATGCATGCATGGAGCGCCCCCCTTTTATGAAAAGTTCTAGATGCGTCACTAAACTAGTACACGTGCTTATGGCAAAAATGAGTTCAAAATTGTGTTGATTTCTCATTAAAATAATTTTTATTTTAACTATCTTTTCGATCATTGGAGCAAAATTTTTTCATAAAACGCAACACACATTGTAAAACCATCGATCTATCTTTTTCCTTATATTTTGTCACTGAACTTTTTAATAAAATTGTTGATTATATTAATTACTTAAAGAATAAATATAAATTTTATGACACTAACGAAAACCATTTTTTGAGTCGAAATATTTATCATCACGATGTTACTTCATCGTGTTCGCTTATTATTATCATTATGTCACTAGATATTGTTATTACATTAATATTTGTAAATATTGTCGCGAGTAAAATTGTGTATTGCACATGCCTGGGAGTAGTATAATATAATCTACGAGGAGTAATGTTAAACCAATATCCATCCATTAATCCTTTTGTCGTACAGCATTGCCAAAAAAACTTCATACAACATAGCGCATTTTGTTCACTGATAACGACAATAACTTGACGCTATATTTACACTTAGTCTAATGTAATATGAATATGTCTTTCTAACTCTTCGTAATGTTGTACGGAAAATACTATGTTGCTATATAATGTCTTTTCCACCATTGAAAACTGATTTATGGACTCAAAATTAAGGATTATTTTCATCGGTTGGTAAAGGTTTCTATGTAATTTGTTCAGGTTTATATGTACTAGTATCATGAATACGATACTACTCAAAATAGATAGTTTCAGTTTTTCTGAGTTTTCTCTCTCGGCTAACTGCGAAAAAGATATATGAACAGTTGTGTTGTTTCTAAAATTTATATAGCATATTGATTTTATGAGGGTTTTTTTTATAAAGAAAAACTTTAAGCCCGACGGTAAAGATAATTGTCCAAACAGGAAGGATGTCAAGTAAATACGATATCAGCCATATCTTTATGCATAATTGTTCAAATTGAAGATGTAAACGACCTTGTATTTTTTATAATTTCTTTCCGGACGTCTGATTTTTTTTTTTTCTTTATTTAATTCTTCAACATATATATATACAACAGATATATTACATATAACACAAAATTATCACAAGGCAATGTTATTTAAAAGTATAATGACAAAGATAATCAGTACAATAATTAGAAAATCAAACGTTTTGACACCTTCGGTTTTTTGTAACAGAGTATTAATTTTTATAAAGTATGTCTCCCTGGACTTTTTTATTATCTTGATTCAATATCCATTGACATAGGTTTTAGACCTCACGCGTACAGACTGAACAACGATTTGGTTTTATATTAGTTTTGTCATTTTTCTTTTGTTATTAAGGTCAATTTATTTTGTTCAAATTCATTTTATTTGATCATGTTTTCTAAAAACTAACCAAAATGAATACAAAACTTTAACATTTTACAATGATACATAAAGTTATTACAAACAAAATTTATAAAGTTTTAAATTTGTTTTGTAATTTAGCTTCTTTGTATCTATGTAGTTTCACGGGGAAATAACGCTTAACTATAAACCTTTCGTATCAACGGTTACTTGCAACGGTTGCTTGAAAGCATAATCGAGTGCACACACTATTGTTTCCTACGAATACAAGAAGAAACCACATGAAATTAGTCCCAAATTACAGCTAAAAATTCTCAAAACAGTTCTGCATATGATTCCTAAAAGATGTGTTGATATAAAGTGTATGCATCAATAATTTTCAAAAGTTAAATGACGGCTCCCACTTCGCACTACGGTTGGTACGGTCGCAAATCTGGAAACCTCTAATAATACCAGCAACGTCCTTTTCATGTTCACAACTTGTAACAAAAAAATAAAGTCATACAGTTTTTCGTCTGAAGTTGTTGACTAGAACAAATTCCAAACAAGAACAAAATCAAAGTGAACTGCGGGGAACCCTATGCAACTGATTAGAGACATTTTAATTGTTGTTTGTACACGGATCAACACTTTGGATTAAAAATTAACTCACCACAAGGCGAACAAACTTACCTTTGTTTGTTAATCAAGACTTCTATGTAAACATGATTGGTATGAGATGAACAATTAAATTGATTTAATTGCTCTGTATTTGAAACTTATTTATAATTGTATAATTTACAATTTCAAGATAGGCGAAAGTACGAGAGCGACATTCAATCCCAAATGTCGAAAATAAATTGACAACGTCATGGCTAAAAAAAAAAGAAAATCAGACAAACGATAGTGCAAAAAAAACAAAACACAGCAAAAGTAAGACTGATCAACACGCGTACGAAAAAGCACAAGTAATTTGAAGTCCAACATTGCTGTTGACAAATAAATGGACATGTCGTATCATAAATATACCAACTCATCAGGAACAAATGACACATACATTGTGTACTTTGCCGGACTAACATGCAAATATTTTTTATTTTGTTGGAATTTGGTTTATGAACACGTAAACAAACAATGATTGCTATTATGATAGGTTATTTGTAAAAAAAATCATTGTTTAAATGACGCACAGAGGATCAAGCAATGTTTGTAGTATATTTGTCTTTCGTTAATATGTTTATGAAAGGTAACAAAACACTGCATCCTTACTAAAATCTAAACTTTTCAATAGACGTTTCAGATTCATCCGAGTACTTGCGAGTACTCGAGTATCATGTCCGAGTATCCGAGTATTCAATTTCAAATGTTTTGACATCCCTAATTTCTAATGTGTTTTATTACAGACAGATTAATCAAAGAATCAAGTTTCTGGCAAAAACATAACAAACAAATATCTAATGTGGAAATAACGGCCACAGTTCACTTAGAATGACGAGGTCTGACATGATTACAGAATGCCGACATGATTGATTTAACTGACAAATCTGTGCACCATTGGTAGCAATGGATGCTCAAGTTCCTCAAGGTTCAGCCTAAAGAGAACGAGGGTTATGATCCCCAAATACGTCGGGTCTTATTCGCATCACCCCCTGGTTTCAGGGGAGTAAAGATTAACAGTTTCTATATCATAAAACTCTATATGCACACTGAATACATAGGCCATACTATGTATCATAAAACAGTCAAGCTCGAACTGGTACCAATTCAGAACCGGCCACTCAGGGTAGACATGAGATGGTCTCAACAGAAATTCCTGCGGTACCGCAGGAAAGTAAAAACCTAATATGATCCGACGTACAATTACGGGAAACGATCATAACCCCTTAATCTTGCCACTTGAGTGAGTCTATACACACTCATCAGAAAAATTAAATGTGATTATAAGTGTTAATAGAACCGATGTTTTTGTAATCAACATTCATTAATTATTGCATAACTGCAATGTCCTTGTTGCAAACAAATGGATGGTATTGTCCTTTTCATCAATTTCTTACTACAATCAATAACATCACGTGATGACCTCAATATACACCACATTCTTAAATGTCCGTATTACAAACAAATGGTTGATATTGTACTTTTCATCAACTTCTTACTTCATTCGATTACATCACGACCTTAATATACATATATATTGTTCATGCGTACTTTTTTACTACTGTAGACACCAAATGCGTCGGGTAAAAAAAAATCTGGGTTGTATTTTAAATTTTTATACGATTAAATTCTCCTTAAAAATTCCCCCGGTTTTTAAACTAAATCATTATAATTTAATTTTTTGCATTTTTTTACAACATCTTGAAAAAAAAATTTCGGGGAAAACAGTTTTTTTTTTTTTTTCTTCCCTTTTTTGTCGGATTTTTTAACCCCAAAAAACCAAGGGGATGATTGGTTTCGCAACCCCATTCCCTTTTTAAAAAGGGGAATACTTTAAAACTTTTAAAAAAAAGGGTCAATCTCCCCCGGGAATTATACTCTTAAAGAAGTAAGGAATAGAAAAATTTTTTTCCCCCCCCTTTTATGGGGTTTTTTTTATTTTTATTTTGCCATTTAAAAGGGACTTTTGTTTTTAAATTTTTCCCCCGGGGGGAGTATTTTTTGAAATTTTTTTTTTTTTAAAAAAGAATTTATCGGAAAGAAATTTTTCATTTTTACCCCGCTTATCTTAACATATACAAAAAAATTACTTTTTTTTAAAATTTTTCCTTTTTTGGGGAAAAAAAACAAATAACCAAAGGGGTTTTTTTAATTGGGGATACCACAACTCACCATTGAGACTTTAATAACCCCAAAAAAAAAAGGCCAAAATTTCCTCTTAAAAATTTTTTGGGGAATTAAACCGGATTTAATTTTCCCAACTTTGTTTTTGTTTTTAAAATATTTTTTAAAAAAGGGCCCTTTTTCAAATTTATTTAAAAAACCGGTTTTTAAATTAAAAACCCTTTGCCCCTTTGTCCCTTATTTTAAATCATTTTATTTGTGTCTAGATGTTGTTATAAGTCCATAGACAAATCAATCAAAAGTCTTTTAAAAACATGAATAAAGAATTTTTTTTAATAATGCACTCCCACAATAGCTTTAAATCGTTTTTGGGTCAATATACAAAGGGCCCTTGGGAATTTTTTACTCTGTTTTATTTGCGATTGTTTGTTACAAGTCACATATTATTAAAAACGATTTCCCATAAATCTTATTTAAACCCAAAAAACAGGTTTACGGTGAAAACCCAAACAGTAGTGCTCTGATTACCAAAAAGGGTGACAATAAAAAAAAATTGGCATAACCACTTAATAATAACATAAACTTACCAAAATTTCTTATACATTTAAACTTAGAAGATCATATGAGTTCAAAATAATGCGGGCAAACTATGGTTTTTAAAAGGACTAGCAAACATTTGGGAAAATGTTCCCCAAACGAAACTTAAGAACCCTCATTTATTTTTAACCTATACATATATGTTTTACATTTAAATTTTTTTAAAAAAATTTCTTAAATGTGAATGCCTCTTTATTAAAATTTTAAACCTTTCAACTTTTGGGGAGGGTCCCTTTCCCAAAAGTTGAAATCCGGATTTTTATCCCAAAA